>JARUHE010347542.1:0-18271 GCA_031471125.1 Archaeomysis grebnitzkii | reverse complement strand
ATTTTTAATAAAAAAAATCTAAACAATTAAATTAATTATTTTATTATTTTTAATAAAAAAAATCTAAACAATTAAATACAATTATTTTATTATTGTTAATACAAAATTTTGTAACCAATAACATTATTTGGATGTTGAAGTGTTGTTGAATGGAAACAATGGCGAACATTTCAAGATATTCCTATTTTAATACTTGCTTTATTGCCAGAGTGAGGCAATGAAGAGAGAGAGAGAGTGAGTAAAAAAGAGATGGAGTGAGATAAGTAAATGTAAAACCGTTGTGCGAAAGAGAAAAACAATAAAAAGAGATAAATGCATGTGAAACAAAGTTAAAAAGATAGAGAGAGCGAACGAACAATGAATAGTGGTAGATAGTGAAGAATGAACAAGAAAGAGTGAACACGAAAGAGAGAAAAGAGTGAAAGAGATTGAACACGAAAGAGAGAAAAGAGTGAAAGAGAGTGAACAAGAAAGAGAAAAGGGGAAAGAGTGAACACGAAAGAGAGAAAAGAGTGAAAGAGAGTGAACACGAAATAGAGAAAAGAGTGAACAAGAAGAGAGAAAGAGATGACTGGAGGAGACGAAATGCTTAATGCATTTTAAGCAGCATCTTCGTCCCTTGCAAATAAATTGGTCATTGTGGCATTCTCGAGATTCTTTCTCTTCTTGTTTGTGACTTGGAGGAACTGAAACACAATTTTAATGTTGTAATGAAGGACTAAAATACAATTATAAGGTTGATGAGGAGTAAAATGCATTATAAAATACAATTATAATGTTATAATAAAGGACTAAAATACACTGAAGTTTGTGTTGAAAGGCCACTCTTTGATCACTTACAATGGTCATTTAATGTACAATAATGTTTTATTGTTTAATTATTTATTTATTTATTTATTTATTTATTTATTTATTTATGTATTTATTTATTGTTTAATTAACTTTTACATGAAACCACAACAAATATTGTTTAGTTTTCCTTGCTACTTTTTCACTCAAGCTTATAAATATTAATAATGGTATTAATCATAATAATAATAATAATAATAATGGTAATAATGGTAATAATATTACTACTACTAATAATACTAATAATAATAATGATAATAATACTAATACAAGTACTAATAATAATGTAAGACAATTGTTTCTTACAAGTTGGTTCATCTGATTTATCTCGAAAGATAAATGTTACATCCGCGGATGTGCTTTGTGGATGTTAGTCAGAAATATTTATTTTGTAGCGTTGTTATAATTAGTAATAGTATTATTATTATTATTATTGTTAGTATTATTGTTCTTAGTATTATTATTGTTATTATTGATATTAGTGTTATTATTGTTATTAGTATTATTATTGGTATTGTTATTATCATTAATTTAATATTATTATTATTGTTATTATTACTAATATTAGTATGCTTTTTATTTAAAAAAAAAATTGTACAAATTAAAAAATTAGAATCTCTGGAGTGTGGAGATTTTTTTTTCTTTTACTTTCACGGAATTGTTTCCTTAAAAATAATCTGAATATGAATAACTTTGATACAAACAATTGTTATCCAAGAAATGTTGGACAACACTCTCGTGTGTAATGAAACTAAAACACAATTAAACAACCAATATAATCAAGTTTTATTGTCACATAACGAACTCAAACAAACGGAAACCTATAAACAAACCGAAAAATACGGGCTGATAAACAAATGGAATCAACAGAAACAAACAAACAAACAAACGTACAAACAAACATACGTACAAACGTACAAACAAACAAACATACAAACAAACACGTACACACACACACACACACACACAAACCAGCATACAAACACCAACATACAAACCAACATACAAACACACACACCAGAGTGTTGGTGGGTTGAAAGCTGAATGCGAGTCCTCCATTCATTCCCACCGCCAATCACTTTCACTTCACTCCTAATGCATTGCTCCAATTAGTGTTTCTTGTGTAAGGTTTTCTGGTGGTGGTGGTGGTGGTGGGTGTAGATGGGTTGGGTGGGTACTAGACTGAGTGTTGAGCGAATGAATAAGAGTTAGGTGGGACTGAGAAGACATTTTCTGTATATCTTTGTTGGGTGGGGATGGGTGTGTATTGTGTGGCATTGATTGATTAGGTGGTGTTAGGTGTATATTGTGTGGGCCTTGATTAGGTGGTGTTGAGTGTATATTGTGTGGACCTTGATTAGGTGGTGTTGGGTGAACTATCGTTTTGCTGTGAGGTTATCGTCTCACCCATGTCTATTTCAGCGACACTTGAAATGCATAAAGTAACATGCAAAAATGGGATTCATTTTAGCCTCGAAAGCATCGTTGAATGATCGAAGATAACGAAATTGTCAAATGAAAAATCTGTTTAGTTTGATTCAATATTTTGGCTGATTGTGACAACAATGTTGATCATGATTAAGCTGAGGATACTTATGATGATGATAATGACGTGGATAATGATAATGATATTGATGTGGATAATGGTAATGATAATGATGTGGATAATCATAATGATGTGGATAGTAATGATAATGCTAATGATGTGGATAGTAATGCTGAGACGATGATGAAGTTAATAATATGGATACCATAATACTGATATGCAGGATCACAATGTTTATGATGTGGATAATGATATCCACATTTCCTCACTACGACCAACGAACTCATTTTCTTCCATTCTATTTTTATAAAAACGAAAAAAAACAACGCGTAAATCTAGCAAATAAATTTGAGGAAAATACTTCCCCATTTCGGTAATGGTTTTGCCCAAAGAAACGTTTTTGTCTTTCGGAAGTAATAAATTAGTTGTAGAAAACAATCTAATGAAACTATTGTTGTTGTTGTTGTTGTTGTTTTCCTTGTTCTTGCTGTTGATGCTTTCGTTGTTATTTATGCTTTCGTTGATATTATTGTTATTGTTGTTTCCGTTGTTACTGCTCTGCTCGGAGTTGTTATTGTTATTGTTGCTTTCGTTGTTATTGATGCTTTTCTTGTTCTTGCTGCTGTTATTATTGATGCGTTCGTTGTTGTTATTGTTGCTTTCGTTGTTATTGATGCTTTTCTTGTTCTTGCTGCTGTTTTTATTGATGCGTTCGTTGTTGCTATCGTTATTGACATTTTCTTTGTTCTTGCTGCTGGTATAATTGTTGTTGATGCTTTCATTGTTGTTTTCTTTGGTACCTTCGTTGTTAATGTTCGTTTCACTTTCTTTGTTTGTATAAATAATATTATATCACAAAGAAATGAACATTTCCGCACTCGTATATGAACTCGTTTCTAACATTTGTTTTTCTCGTGTTTCATTGGTTGAAGAAAGTGACAGTATTACTATTTTGTTCATGTTTGTATTAGTAACATTTATGTCGTTATTCACTTTTTATTATTATAGTTATTATTTATTATTATTGTTTATCATTATTAGTAACATTTATGTCGTTATTCACTTTCTATTATTATAGTTATGATTTGTATTAGTGTTTATCATTATCAACATTGTTAACATTTATTATTATCATTATTATTACTATTAACATTATTGGTTATTATTATTGTACGTTATTATTATTATTATTATTATTATTATTATTATTATTATTATTATTATTATTATTATTATTACATCTCAAGTTATATCAAAGTGTAAGTTTCAAAATGCAAAACTTTCCTCCAATTTGTCTTGAAGGTTTCATCGAACATTTTCATTATTATTAATATTATTGATATTATTGATATTATTATTATTATTATTATTATTATTATTATTATTATTATTATTATTATTATTATCGATGCATGAAATGGCGTTGCCCCAAAGAGCTAAAATACATTAAGGTTTGTGTGTATTAATATTTGTATTTATTTAATTATTTTCAACTTGTTCTTACTCTTCTTTTTAACTTCTTATTATTCTTTTTATATTATTATTATATTATTATTATTAATTATTATTATTGTTGTTATTATATATTATTATTATTCATTTTGATTTGTACTTGATATTATTTTATCTTACTATTAAATTATCTTCATCGTACTATCTTGTTTTTACTTTTAAATATTTAATTCACGCTAAAGATTATTTTTAAATATGCATAACTTTTCAATTATCTCCAATGTCATAAATACCTTTGAATTTCTAGAAATATATTTCCAGATCTTTAAATATGTTTAAGTATTTAAAAAATCCCAAAATCTTTTTATCTTCCACATTCTCTTCAGATCTATGACTGATAACGACATCTTCCATTCATTTGTTTGCTTTTTTTTATTCAACTTATAATAATTAGTTTTTCCTCAAAAAGTATGAAATGGGTACAATCCAGTTGCTTAACTATTTATCTATTTATTTGTTTATTTTTTTGTTTGTTTATTTATTTATTTATATGTTTATTTGTTTTTGTTTGTGTTTGTTTATTTACTTATTTATTTATTTATTTGTTTGTTTATTTATTTGTTTATTTATTTGTTTATTTATTTGTTTATTTATTTATTTGTTTATTTATTTATTTGTTTAGTTGTTTATTTGTTTTTGTTTGTGTTTGTTTATTTACTTATTTATTTATTTGTTTATTTGTTTATTTATTTGTTTATTTGTTTATTTATCTATTTATTTATTTGTTTATTTCTTATTGCACAATTATGTGGAAAATCCACAAATAAATAACTTAAATAAAAACATTTTCTTTTTACTGCACAATTAAAAATAAAAATTTTGAATTTCCGTCTCAAACGAAGAATAAATTCCAAAATAATTTCTCGTCAATAAAAAATCTTTTTTCTTCGCGAAATTTTGAAGAACAAAAAAAACGGAATCTTTCTCTTCTCATCGCCAATTTTTTGCTCCTTCAAATTTATTAATAAACTTTCGTCATCCTCTGCCAGGGAATTGTCTCTCGTGGGTGGTGGTACGGGCAGGTGGTTTTAGTCTGGGTGGGTGGAACAGGAGGCTATTTTGGGTGGGTGGAACGGGGAAATTACCTTTGGGTAGGTGGAATGAGGATATTTTGATGAATGAAACAGGTTATTTTTGATGGGTGGAATGCGAATATTGTTTTTGATAGGTGGAATGAGTAGATTATTTGTGATGGGCGAAACATGTGGTTATTTTGGTGGGTGGGACGTGAATATCATTTGTGATGGGTGAAACATGAGGTTATTTTGGGTGGGAGAGGAAGTTATCGATGGTAGGTGGATTATGACTTTACGGGCATTATTGTTTAACTTTTTATTATTAAAATTATTTTTAAACTGCTGCCCTCGGCCGCCAAGGGTTCACTCTTCAAACCACATGAAAAATGAAGCCTTATCCAACTGTACCATCCCCATGGATAAGGCTCCATTTTTCATGTGGTTTGAAGAGCGAACCCTGGACGGCTGAGGGCAGCAGGTTAAAAATGTCCTTCACATTAATGCCCGCAAAGTCATAAACTAATGTTCACCAGAGAGTGATTTATCATTATTTTTTTTACTTAGCCCACACGTCTCACCGGCGTGTCTGCCAGCTGAGAGTAATACATTTTATGGAAGGAGATGCTGGGTATCTGGCTGGGGAAAAGACATTTATGGCAACAAAGGCTCTTACCAAAATGTTTTAAAGGTAAAAACAAATTAGAATTTAACAAACTATAATTTTTAAGGTTTCTTCAAAAGGTTTTATTTGAATAATAATTTTTCTCCTTATTATATTTTTGTACCAAAATGTTTGTTTAAGATTTGCATTTTAATGTATATAAATTTTTAAAATTAATTATAATTATAATTAATTGATTATTTAATTAATTATTTATTTAATTAACTATTTATTTAATTAATTAATTAATTATTTAATGAATTAATTAATTAATTAATTATTTAATTAATTAATTAATTATTTAATTAATTATTTATTTAATTAATTAATTATAATTAATTAATAATGCAATATGATGACTCGATAAGAGTCTTTGTCCGTTATTATGACAGATAACAATTTTGTCTCGGAAAAAATTGCATAATTATTAGCAGTGTAAAGTCACCCACGCTTACATCTATAATGAACGATGAAAAAAGAGAAATGTGTTAAGCAATAAATACCAAATATTGTGTTAAGCATTGTGCAAGATGAGGTGTAATAAAATTACACCTAACTATCAAAATTGTATAAAAAATTATTGATATATTTATATTTAAAGCAAAAGTGTTTGATACATTATCTTTTCAAGATTTACAATTTATTTTTATTCCTACAAGTTGTGATACTTTATTTATTGCAAGAATGCCACTTTAATGATGAACTGGTGTCAATGAACCAGGCTATGGATGATGAGCTCATTCGCCGACAAATGGTGTCAACATCATCTGACATTCTAAGGTGGTGAGCCACACTGAAAACACTTGATTAGCTTGTATGTCTAAGATAGCCAAAATTGGCATCATAAAATTGACTATTCTTGTTAACAGTGAATAATTTTTTGTTAATTCAATCAAAATTGATTGAATCAACAAAAAAGTGTGCAATGTTAACAAAGGTTAGTCAATTTTATTATGTTGATTTTGACTATCCTAAACATAAGAGTTAGTCAAGTGTTTTCAGTGTATGTAATTACTAATTATCTTTTCTACCGGATGAGAAAGCTGATGTTTCACCAACGTAGTACGGTCGTTGACACTGAAATATTATAAAAACTACTGTAAGAAATAATGTTAAAAAACTCCGCTGCTTCAAACAATGTTACAGAATTGAAAGAGTTTTTTTTCCATTTTTTCTTTTCTTTTAAAATAACCCATTCAGGAAATCGATAAGCTTTGTTGTCCATTATTAATACGGCTAAAAAATGTTTTCTTCTGGCAGAAGTTTTATTTTTTAACAGTGCAAATCATAGAAAGAAAATTTTGGGTTAATTAACATAAGGTATTTCTTCTACAGGAAGTGGACGTGCCCGTAATTCCCCCGGGGGAATGCCAGCAAAGATTGCGTCAAACTCGACTTGGATCTTCGTATTTATTGCATCCTGGGATGCTGTGTGCCGGGGGTGAGACAGGCAAAGACGCGTGCAAGGTAGGTTCTAAAAAGATTATTTTGGTGTACTATTGCCCAAAAAATGAAAGTCTGCATCAACTGAAAAATTATTCAAATGTACAGTTTAAAATTTTTGGTTATTGTAAAAGATTAATATAAAAAAAATATAAAATATATCTATTACGGTTTTATTTATAAAATTGATTGACTAATTTAAGGATATAGTTTTATTGTTAAAGAATAATCTCATTTAGGTAAAAGGACATATCTAAGAAAATATGATACCATATTTTTGGCATAATTAACATGAATACGGTAAATAAAACAAGGTATTTAACATATTTTTGAAATAGTTTCTATAAATGTGGTAAATAAAATGAGGTATGTTATCACATTTAGGGAACACTAACTTGAATATAGTGTATAAAAAAGATATGCTACCATATATTTGGTTTAGGTGTCATATAAACTGTTAATAAAATAAAGTACTAATCAGTGGAACTCAATTGCAGGGAGACGGTGGAGGTCCCCTCAGCTGTGAGGGTCCCCGAGGGGTTTGGACAGTTGTGGGCGTGGTTTCATGGGGCATCGGGTGTGGGGAAGCCAACATCCCCGGCGTGTACGTCAACCTCGAGTATTACAGTGCCTGGATCAAGCAGGTTCAAGGGAAAGTGTGAGCTTGTGGCATGGTTGCGGTCGGCATTTAAGAATTTATTTATAGATTTCAAGATTTGTAAATTAGCTGTCAAGATTTTGGTTATACTAGTATTTCAAGATTTTTTAGGGATTTCATGATTCCTTGATTATCTGTGAATATTTCAAGTTTTATCTTGGAATCTTCATAAATAAATGTTTAAAAATTTAAACATTTTAAGATATCAAGATTTCAAGATTATACCAAACGCAACAACTGAGTCGAGGGTTTATTTTAGTGGTTTCATACAGATCATTTTTGATTTATGATCTTCTTTTGTGATCATAAATTATTATTAACTCTTGTTAATCAATTAACGGTTAGTTTTTATCAAATAACTTATAATTATTAATCAATTAACAATCATTGATCAATTAATAATTATTAATCAATTAATAATTATTAATCAATTAATAATCATTAATCAAATAACAATCATTAATCAATTAATAATCATTAATCATTTAATAATTATTAATCAATTAATAATTATTAAAAAACAATTGATGAGTGTTAATGAGTTACTTATTATTGATTAATGAATAAGTATTAATCAGTTGATAAATATTATATAATAAATGATAACTATTATTTAATGGATAATTATTAGTTATTATTAATTAGTTAATACATAACTGATTGTTTTTGATTAATTCATAATTATTTTTTTTATTAATCATCATTGATTAATTATTTAATAATTGGTAAAGTTAATTAATTATTTAATGATGATTAAAAATTAATTATTAATAACTAATAAATAATTCAATATTATTAATTAATTAATAGTTAATTGGTATTAACTAATTAACAGTTAATTAGTATTAACTAATTAGTTAGTTAATATAGTTGATCATAGATGTGCAAACTGTCCGATAATTATAATTATTATTATTGCAATGAACGAAGTAAATATCACAATTGTTTCACTTGACATGGTAATAATACCAAAAAGATACACATTAGAAATGAAAAATGTATTAATGTAATACCATATTTACTTGAAAAATGTAGCAGCATTATTTATTATATATTTTTATAACTCAGAAATATTTAGATATTGTAAAACTATAAACATATATTTTTATTTTTCATGTTTATCATAAAGAGCAATTTTATACCAAAGCAAAACATTAAAATGTTGATTTTTGTATTTCTAGTTCATACAGATGTCAGTATAGTGAAGATTATTTTTTTGTTTTTGTTTATAGTTTTCATTATTTAAGAATATTATTTCAATATTGTATAGTTTGTTTACTTTTACTGTTCTTAGATAACACAACATTGAGAACTCGTAATTATTCACAGTTTTTGAGAAAAAAAAATAATAATCTGAAGAAAATTCAGTTGATGTGCTTCTGACTTCATAGTGATTAATTGTTTTCATGCAAGAGTGAAATCTAATTGATTTTTGAGGCTTTGTGATACTATTATTAACGTTAAACACACGGGAAATAATGATTAATATGATATAAAGCTTTAAATTTACTTTTCCAGTATATAAGCCTATTACATACATTTTCAGTGTAAAATTACGAAAAAACAAACGTAATTCTTCATTTAAAATTTATGTTATTGCAAAACAATTGTTCTTTATTATAAAAGAGTTGAATTTATTTTTAAGTTTAACGTTCAAATTGAGATCAAATCCCTACAAACATTTTCAATTGAACTATATATGAATTCATTACGACATGTCAGCGTACAATCTGGTAGACGATTCAACTCGGAGTGTTTGCACGCTTAGAAGGTTTTGTTTTAGTCTTTTAGTCTAAATCCGTTCACTCATTCTTGTATATATTTTGATTATATTACTACAGAAGCATAACACAAATTAGTGATCACTTAAGACATAAGATACAATATTTCAAACACTATGATATCAACAGCAATGCAAACTGCTTTATTATTTGCTTTAATTTTCACAATTTTCAAATGTAGTAAAGCTATTTGGCTTTGCAGTGAAAAAAAACTACACTCATCGTCATCATAATCAGTAACAGGTACTATTTATAAGGCAAAGACAAGACGATATTAATTAGAAGGAAGCACAAGACGTAAATAGGAGATAACACCCTTCGGTTCATTGTTTTTCTGTTCTTGGCTACGCAAATCCTCCATATCATTTTGTATGATCCATATTCAACTTGTATACAATGCAATATGTCAATGTGTATAGGTGAAGCAATGATTTAGATGGTTGTCCAAAGATCTATTGGACATGGTATTATTAAGTTGAGATAGCAGAGTCCAATACAATATATGTACAGCTTTGTTTGATGAGTTAAGGCCCTTGAATAATTATGACAAAGGTTGTTAATAAAAATTAATTTGATTTCACGTTTTTGTTATTATGAACTTTTCATTGTTATGTACTAAATAGTTTATGGATAAGTGTTATTATACTGTTGTTAGAGAGTATAGTTTGTCTTTGTAAAATATTATTTGAATCTAAGTATATATAAGCTAAAATTTATGTATATTTATATATATATATATATATATATACATTTCTATATAAATATCTATATATATATATATATATATATATATATATATACTGTATATATATATATATATATATATATTTATATGCAGTACATATAAACGCTTTTATTTATTATATTTCGCATTGAAAGTAATATATCTTTCTTTATTGATCAATAACCGAATAATTGAATCAAATTTTCTTTCATTTAAATTTAAAAATATTTATTTTATAAAAAGTGTAAGCAAAGTACATTTGTTTAACTAAACACAAAAATACTGTATTGTTTTACTAAACCCTATTCAGTGCATATTATTTTTCATGGTTCTTATAAATTGAAATAATACCAAATTGTAAATTAAGCGAAAACACTGTTGAAAATATGCTCGCCAGGTTATGTTCTATAACTCTAGTATGGTAATGTGCGAGCAATCACCATAAACAAAACGCAAAGAACGAAGATAGAATGACTGCACTTACTTTAACCGTTTATTCTAATACCGATGATACATTAGTTTAATGGCTCACTCCATCTTATGTTACACCAGTGATACAAATTAAGTTGTTTATCTCTTTAATTATCCATTATACATTGTATCACCTGTGTTATATGAAACTTTTGAAGTGTTAACTATTGAAGCATATGATTCGATGGTAAAATCATTTACTGCAAATGTTATTCAATCTAATGTAACATGCCAAGGGGAGCTATTACAACGTAAACATGATGGGGAAAGTAAAATAAATTTCAATAACGGTGGTTATTTCAAAGGTTAGCAAATGTGTCAAAATAATTATATAGAGCTCATCGTTTTTCTCACTTGAGACCTAATTGAATCGGGTCTTAGTGTTTTGAATCACAGAATTAATGAAAAACCTAGGAAAAAAGATTTCAATGATAGATAATTCACAACTTTTTATAGCATAAATATATAAAGTTATAGTTTGCTAAACTACTTCACGATGTCATCCAAATATTATGAAAACACAATATATTAGCCATAGCTATAGTAAGTAAGAAGTTGTTATATCTCTACACTTCCGTTTTTTTTTTCAATGAACAACTTATAAATAACTATTACAACGGATTCTAACGCAGATTCCGTTTCAATTTTCAATTTTTGTTCAATTGCGAGTACTTTTAACAGAAAATCTAAAAATATTTCGTTATTAGTTTCATTGATTTGTTACACACCAAAAAAATCATTAAAGTTCATCTTTGCAGACAATTTATCGCTTACAATCAGGATTGTTTTCAGTATTAATTATAATATATGAATTTTATATTCTAATATGTCAATAATATATTCTAATGTACTAATAATATAATATGATATATTAATAAAATATTATAATATACTAATAATATATTAATAATATATTCTAATATATTAATAAAATATTATAATATACTAATAACATGTCATATAATTATGACAATAAATGATATTTCCGTTAGCACCAAGTCTTACATAGTGTACGATATTTACCTCAATTGTGGTGCAATATAAAAAAATACTGTTATGGCAAGGTGAAGGAATAGTCATGATAATTACGGTAAACAAGGTATATGTTTATCACATACAAATTTATAAGATGAAAAGCATGCAAGAGAAAATTTTTTCCCTCATAATAACGGAAGAAACATATACCAGCTAAACGGTTCACTTTAAATGATCTATTGTAATTAACCTATAATGAAATTCCGTTATTAGAACACAAATACTGTTAATAAAACAAAAAATGACAATTACAGAATTATTTTTTATATTTCTGTTGTTGAGACTGAGATTGATAAATTATCCGTTGAATCAAAAGTTGTTTTTAAAAATTCTTTACTAAGCAAAGTTAGTTTTCTAAAAAATAAAAATAGATTATAATTGAAAACTAGGAAAAATTATTATAATGCAAATTAATTTAATAAACTATAATTATTGAATGTTCTTCTCAAAAGTTTTGCAAAGAAAAGCAAGTTTAATTAAAATTAATGATATGTTTTTCATCATTTATAAACGAACAGGTATTTATAGGGGCGATCAATTATTCTCATTATGTAGAAAGTATCCGATATTGACCCGGCTTAAGCAAGTCCTTGGTCTATCGCAAGGTTAAATTTGTGTATAGTTATGTCATCGACTAAAGCTCCGGTATTTATCAAATGTTTATACATAATTGATTATTTTGTATGTACATTGTTATGTTACTTATTCAGGTATTGATTGTTAAAATGGTTTTAAACATTCTTATTATTTCAAAGTGAAAAGTCAATCATCTTTTTATAAAAATAAACAAATTATACATCGTCCACATGTTCATGTTTGATACTTATAAATTTTTGTAATCAATTCAAAAAAAAAATAAACATAAGCTTTTGATTTAACAAAACATAATGTTGATTTTTACTTCATATTTTAATAAATAATCATTTAAATGTGAAATAAAGCTTGACATTCAAATCAGTTTTGTAATAAATATTTAAAAAATTATGCAAGTTATTATATTTTTCAACGTTTTTTGTTTTTCTTTCGTACCAATAGATTATTAAAACATCAGTTTAGAATACAATTATAATCTCCACTTGGTATTTATTACAATTGATTTGATAGGTTTGTTGTCTCTTGTAACGAATATATTTTAAGAGGAAAAGTGTAGGATATCACTTAACAGTGAGAAATTATTGCTTGGATTGCATGACTATAAGAATTAATTTTTACTATGGTAAAAATTGAATCAGTCATTCGATTTTTTGGTATTTTGCAAAAAAAAATCTATTTTAAAGTGTACGCTCGTTTTTGATCGTATTTAAGTTTTTATTTCATAAGACATACATATATTTCACTGAATTGCAAAGTTATTTTGAAAAAAAAAACAACTATGATTAAAATAATAACCTTGGGATGAACGCATGGTGTTCATAAAAATAATCGTCTGGTCAAATTTTTACCATAGTGAACTAGCTATCAGCTCGATATGCATCTGTGGATCGACGCTTCCGTAGCTTTGATTAGACAAATACCAATCCGTATCTGCATCCGACCGTAACCAATGCGTTATTTTATGTCTATACAGCCCTGATTAGTTTGTATATACTAGTTTATTATTACAAAATTATTTCCATAGTAATTTTTTACTTATATATTAAAAAATCGTTCAAGTTTAATTGTTTTAGTTATTGCATATCAATGGTTGAAATTTGAGACGTTTAGAAGGGTACAATATTCATTATTACTGCATTTATGGTAACAACACGAACAAAGTTCCGTTATGGTGTTCAGTGTTAGTTCCTTTACCTTCTTATATAATCAGGCGAACCGTAACTGTCTTAGACATAAAAGTTAGTCAAGTGTTTTCACCTATCAAACAAATTATAATAACTTCCTTTAAAATATGTTAAAGTTTGTAAACAGTATATCGTTAAAAGCTACGCACGATTTTTGATAAACCAAAGGTATTTTAACCAAATAAATCTAATGTGTTATAATATACAAAATCTTTAAATCCTAGGTGGATACATTTCGCGGATGGGCGCATTTTCGCAACTTACCCTAAAGAACTAGAATGATACTAACTTTTGTCAAACAAAAACGTGTAATTCACTGGTTTTCAATGCTGTTTTGAGATAAAGGCTGGCATATACATGATACAGTGTCTACTGTACTTATGGTATCGATATAACAATATTATTTTTACAAAATTCCAGTTTGGTTTTCCAAGATGGAATTGTTTCAGAAACCGTAACAAAACTGTGTATGCTAATTTGTTGGTATCATTAACATGAACCCAATTAGTTATAATACCATAAAAAAACAAGTAATGGTACCGTAAATACAACAAATAATGGCACCATAAACACAATACACAATGGTACCATAACTACATAAAATAATGGTACCATAAACAAAATAAATAATGGTACCATAAACACAATAGATAATAGTACCATAACTACATAAAATAATGGTACCATTAATACAATAAATAAAGGTACCATAACTACAATAAATAATGGTACCATAAATACAATAAGAAATGGTACAATAAAAATAATACCAATTGCCAGCTTTGATTGCGATACTCGTAACTCATAAATAACAGTATCATACATACAATAAATAATGGTACTATAAATATAAAAAATAACAGTACCATAAATAAAAAAATTGTTACCATAAATACTATAAAGAATGGTACCATATATACAATAAATAATGGTGCCAAAAATACAATAAGTAATGGTACAATGAACAATTGTACCAATCACCAGCTTTGATTGCTGTACTTGTAACTCGTAAGTAACAGAATCATACATACAGTACATAATGGTGCCATAAATACAATAAATAATAGTATCGTCCTAACAATGAAGAATAGTACCAGAAATACAATACATAATGGTACCATAAGCACAATAGATAATGGTACCAAAACTACAATAAACAATAGTACGATAAATACATAAATCAATAGTACCACAAATACAAAAACATAATGATGCCATAAATACAATAAAGAATGGTACCATAAATAAAATAAATAATGAGGTACCATAAATACAATAAATAATGGTACCATAAACACAATAAATAATGGTACCATAACTGCAATAAGTAATGGTACCATCAATACAATAAACAATGGTACCGCAAATAAAATAAATAATGGTACCATAAATACAATAAACATTGGTACCATAAATACAATAAAAAATGGTACCATAAATAAAAAAAAATGTTACCATAAATACAAAAATAATGATACCATAGATACAATAAAGAATGGTACCATAAATGCAATAAATAATGGTACCATAAATACAATAAATAATGCTACCATAACTACAATAAATAATGGTACCATAAATACAATAAGTAATGGTACAATAAAAAATGGTACCAATTGCCAGCTATGATTGCAATACTCATAACTCGTAGGTAACGGTATCATACATACAATAAATAATGGTTCCATAAAAACAAAAAATAATGATACTATAAATACAATAAAAAATGGTACCACATATACAATAAAAAATTGTACCATAAACAAAATGAATAATGGTACCATGATTACAATAAATAATGGTATCATAACTACAATACAAAATGGTACCACAACTGCAATAAACAATGATACCATAAATACAATAAACATGTGTACCATAACTAAATTAAATTACTTGACTATTTGATACAATAAATAATGGTACCATAATTACAATAAATAATGATACTATAAATACAAAAAATAATAATACCACAAATACAAAAATAATGATACCATAGATACAATAGAGAATGGTAGCATAAATACAATAAATAATGGTGCCATAAATACAATAAATAATGGTACCATAAATACAATAAATAATGGTACCATAAATGAAAAAATAATAGTACCACAAATACAAAAGATAATGATACAATAGATACATTAAAGAATCGTACCATAAATACAATAAATAATGGTACCATAACTACAATAAATAATGGTACCATAACTACAATAAATAATGGTACCATAAATAAAAAAATACTAGTACCACAAATACAAAAAATAATGATGCAATAGATACATTAAAGAATGGTACCATAAATAGAATAAATAATGGTACCATCACTACAATAAATAATGATACCATAAAAATAATTGATAATGGTATTATAAACACATTAAATAATGGTACCACAAATACAATAAAAAACGGTACCATAAATACAAAAGTAATGGTGCAATAAAAAATGGTACCATAAATTAAAAAAATAATGGTACTATGAATACAAAAAAATTGTGATACCATAAATACAATAAACAATGGTATCATAAATACAATAAGTAATGGTACAATGAAAAATTATACCAATTGCCAGCTTTGATTGCGATACTCGTAACTCATACATACAATAAATAATGGTACCATAGAAACAATTAATAATGTTACCATACATACATTAATTAATGGTACCATAACTAAAATAAATAATGGTACTATAAATACATTAAATAATGGTACCGTAAGTAAAATAAATAATGGTACCACAAATACATTAAATAATGGTACCGTAAATACAATAAACTATGGTATCATAAACACAAAAGTAATGGTTCAATAAAAAATGCTACAATCAATTTAAAAAATAATAGTACCATAAATACAAAAAATAATGATACCATAAATACAATAAAGAATGGTACCATAAATATAATAAATAATGGTGCTATAAATACAATAAGTAATGGTACCATTAATACAATAAAGAATGGTACCATAAATACAATAAAGAATCTTACCATAAATACAAAAAACGTTGGTACCATAACTATAATAAATAGTAGTACCATAAATACAAATATCTTTGGTACCATAACTATAATAAATAATGTTACCATAAATACAATCAATTACGTTACCATTATATACAATAAATACTGGTAACATAAATACAATCAATTACGTTACCATTATATACAATAAATACTGGTAACATAAATACAATAAATAACGGTAGGGTAAGTTGCGGATATGCACCATCCACGAAATGCGTCCATCTCTACAAAAATTGTTATAGCTTCGCTCAACAATTGTTAAAATGTATAAACAGTGCATGGTAGAGTCTACGCATCCTTTCTGATGAGCTAAATATAATGTACACACTTTAAACCTAACTTATTATAATCTACATGCGTTTGAAAGTGTAGAAGTGAAAAGAAACACGTTTTTCACCAACCACACGTTTTTTTCTAACGTACATTTAACTAGTCTATACGCCCTTTAATTCGCCATTTTGATGTTCCGGAGTTCTTTAGCTGAATGGAAAAAAAGGGTCCAAGCTCTTACGTGAATGCATTTTGCCCAACGATCACAGTGGAAAGTGAAATGGCGTCCACTTTATTATCATTAAAATATACATAATCTAGAACTCATGTTTCTTTTAAAGTAGTTTGTTTTAAGGCTTAGTAGTGAGGTAGCAGCATAGAAGACAACATGAGTAAAACAAATACCAATAACCTTATTAGATATTTAACCTATTGTATTCTAGAAATAGAAACTATTAAATTTGTAAATAAAATAATTTGCATTGTTTTCCTTTGTTTTCACCTTCAAAAACGTTTTTGTTAATTGCGTTCGCTATTCAAACTGTATTGATCAGGATTGATCTGAATTACAACGTTCTTGTCACATGTGTTTTATTCATACCCACGATAGATAACATGCTGGGCGTAGGGTATATTATAGCCTTGGTTCTTATAGCGACGGGGAATCTTCGTTTCTAGATGTCTATGAGATGTTGTCAGCATCAGATGTCCCTTCAGTCCAATAGGAGAGCTTGGTTCTTCAGGCGACGGAGACTGTTCATTTCAAAGTGTCTACGAGATGATGTCAGCATCAGATGTCCCTTCAGTCCAATGAGAGGACTTGTTTTTTCTGGTGACTGGGAATCTTCACTTCCAGAAGGGACATCTGATGCGGACATCATCTCGTAGACATCAAGAAGTGAAGATTCCACATCTTCAGAAGTACCAAATCCTTCCATAAGACTGAAGGTATATCTGAGGCTGATATTAACTCATAGACATCTAGAAATGAAGATGCCCAATCACCAGAGGAACCAAGTCCTTCTCCTGGACTGAAGGGACATATGCTGCTGACATCATCTTGTAGATATCTAGAACTGAAGAATCTCCATCACCAGAAGAACCATGTCCTTAACTTGGACTGAAGGAACATCTGATGATAACATCATCTCTTAGATATCTAGAAGTGAAGAGTCCCTGTTGCTAGAAGAAGCAAGTCATTCCCTTTGACGGAAGGGACATCCAATGCTGACATCATCTCGTAGACATTTATCCTTTAATTATTAAATAGTCACTTACTTTTAAACAATAATACTTACATATGTAATTCATTCCGCTTGTATGATACGTATGTTGCATTGCCTTCCGTGTTCGAATGAATGTTCAAACAGATGCTCGAACTTAAGTAAGAACTGAATAAATAAATAAAAGTGAATAAAACTTAGGACTACAGCGAGTTTATTTATAACGAATGTTAAAAAATTGAATCATGAAAATGGAGAAA
>JARUHE010347531.1:0-10209 GCA_031471125.1 Archaeomysis grebnitzkii | reverse complement strand
TTTACCCAATTATGTTCTCATAATTGGGTAAAACCAATTTACATTCTTAACCGCAATATATATATATATATATATATACACACACTCACTCACTCACTCACTCTCTCACACACACACTCACTCTCTCACACACACACTCACTCTCTCACACACACACTCACTCTCTCACACACACACTCACTCTCTCACACACACACGCCCTCTCTCACACACACACACACTCTCTCACACACACACTCACTCTCTCTCAAACACACGATAGTTCAGTATAGACAATTGTAGGATTATATTCTCTTTGTTGTTCAAATGTAATTTCTCTAAAATAAATAATTTGTATGCTGGAATCATTAAAACTATTTTGATCTTGTTGAAGTGGCCTAGTCGTGTGTATTTTTCCATGTTTCACTGAGGCCGAGTATTCAATGGTCTTTTAATGTATTGAACGACGTATGGCTATAGGTTTCCTGTCGTTCGAATAATAGACTTGTTCTTTAGACTGAGATTAATGTGTGCTTATACTTAGAGAATGAAATGTTGATTGTACCATTACAGCCCAGCTAAAGTTTAATCTTTCGTTGTTTTTTGTTCTTTGGTCAATGTTCACTTTTTGTTTTGTTTTACAACATGGTTATGGCTTATAACTGTATAATCATTGACACTTGATACACACTGAGAACACTTGACTAACTCTTATGTCTAAGATGGTCAAACTTTGTTAACAGTGCACACTTCAGTATGTTATAATGATTGAGGTGAACACATCTTTCATTCATCAAAAGGGCCGATTAATGGCATTAATAATTATAATTATAATTCAAGCAATTCTTATAAAGTACGTTGGTTTTATTTGGTTTTTAAAATAAAGCATTTAATTTTCAACAACAGCATACGATTTGTATTGATTTCTTCTTTGTTTTCAAAGTATTTATGGTTCATTTTTCTAGAATAACGTGCTTTATTCACTAGCACTTCTCAATGATCACCATTTTTTGTCGAGCGTCCGTAGCAAAGTTATAGATACGAGTAGCATTTCCGTGTCAGCGTTAGACAATGATTTTAATTAATACTTATACAACTTATAAACTTTTAAAATTTAATTTCATACAGGGTTGATTGTTGGTTTTAATATCTTTATTTCATTGTATCTATATTTTTTGAAGATTTTTGCCATTTCTGGTATGGAAACACAACATTTTGATAAACATTTTTTCTTTATTTTGGCTTAATTCATGCCCCAATAGATTGGACATGAAGTGTAAATAAATATTTTATAGAGGAATTTTCCATAAAATTATTTTTTTATACTTTGTAACACTTTCATTGATATTCTGATATGAGGACATAAGATATTTTTTGATAGAATGGTCACGGTTCGTGGTATTACTAGATTTATCATGTGCCGATATATTCTAATTATAGTTAACTTTTTGTTAATTGATTCAATAATAAAATTATAAACATACATTGCCATCATTTTTATTGTTTTGATTATAGTTTGTGGTCGCAATAGAGAAAGTGTGTTCTGGAAATGCATTGTATTTCAATGCACATCATTTTTCGTATTAGTTTCATTCGATTATTTAACACTCAAAATGTTTTTTGGGAATAAATCTGAACAATATACGAAGGTTCTTTCTTTGCCAATCAATGTGTGTCTGTCCGAGTTTGTTTGGGTGACGTCACGTGACATTGAAATGTAATAATTGGTTTTACTTCAACAATATTTTACACCTAAAATAATTATATATTTAAATGGTAATGACGTTAATTAAGTTATAAAAAAAGTTATTCAAGATAAGAAATTATTTTAATCCGTAAACACAAGCTGGTGTCACGTTTCTTCCAACCTTTGTGGTTGAACACAACGAACCTTTTTTCTGCGATCTACGTTCGTTCTCTTAGTCAGGTTGTTTTGCCAAGACCGATAATTTGATGGAATAATTTAAATGTATATTTTGAAATAATCTTAAAGGTGATAAAGCATAATAAACGTGTGTAGGTTTAACACAAAATAAAATTAATAATTTATTAGATGTCTCACGTCCAATGAATGTAAAGGACATAGTTGAACATATAATATTGTAAGGCTAAAAATATATGTTAACTAATGAAATAATTAATTGAATTAATAATTGCAACAGCTAATTAACTCAATGGAATCAAGGCTTGTTCATGTTTGATTAGGTTATAACTTTAAATAGTCTCTTTTTTTAGTTAAAATCTAGCCAGTACTCGTTTAAAATTGCAGTATTAAATAATTCTAAAAATAATACATTAAAGTTATCCAAACATTTTTTTTAACACAACTTGTGTGAAGCTATAATAATGAATTTAGTTAAATAAACAATGAGCCATGAAGTGGATTCAATGTTAATGCACATTCTATAGATTATTTATATTAACTAAACAACAACAACATTATAACATTTATGAAAAAATCCAACATTTTTTTAAAATTCTATTAAAGAAAACTCGTTTTTTGTTAAGAAGTGAAATGGTTGTGGACATTTTTCTCACTTTGGTATAATGTTTACGATTATTTATCTACCAATAATGTGTTTTCAACCTAGTTTAGTTGGATGAGTTACTCAATGCATGCATATAACTCGAATCCAAGGATGATCAGATAGAATTCGATAAATATGGTAATTGCAATGCATGAAATACAAACTTCAGAGGTTGTTTTATTAATTCAAGATCAAATTTCAATTATTTAAAACACTCAGATTTTTCTTTTTTATATTAGCTTAACAAATTGAATTATTTTGCTCATTATTTTATTTAACATTTTAATTTTATTTTTAATGAGATACACACAGCAAGTTTTTGTTCATTGTAGTCTTTTTTCATTAATTATTGTGGAACATGCGCAGAAAGCATTTCGGATGTCGTCGTCGTCGGCAGTATTAGACAATGACTGAAATGTTTGTATATTATCTACAATTCTTAAATTTCATATTGTATATGGTCAATTATTCTTTATAACATACTAATTGATATTTGTATTTTCATTCTGTTGTAGTTTGTTACTACTTGAAAAGTTTAATAAACAATTTTAATAGTTTGGTTTGATTTATACACCAATAGAATGGAAATTAAATATACATAAGTAGTTTCAAAGGTAAATTTGTTATTAATTGACAGTTCAAGGTTTATTTGAAATATCTGTAATCAAAAAACAATAACGAGTTTTATTTTCAGTGGTTTCACAACTGAAAAGTTCAAAGAAATCAAAACATTATTGGCCTGCAATTATTTTTTTTAAATTTGTAAACATTATATTCCTTACTGGTGTTCAATCAGTTAGTGTTTTGGTGTACTTTCTAAGAACATTTCTATGCATGTATTATGCGTTTACTTTTGTTATTGGACAACAATACTTTGAAGTCCTAAAAAATAAAACCTTAGAAATGGGCAATAAAATTAAATTTTTATTTATAACAATGCAAGTTATTCAGTATCATGTGCAAATAATACAAATAAGTGAAGCCAGGAGAAAATATCTAAATCTATAATGTAAAATAGAGCAATACTATAATAGGGACCTAAGTGGTTGCTTGACCTTGGCAAACACAGGACAATCAACCACCAACATTTTTATTTTTCATTGCTAACGTAAACATGTTTATATTTATATGATTTATCCTTACAAATGATCAAGTTCAAATTAATTTATTTATTCTAGCATAGTAAAAATTTTGTTCCAAAAAAGATCATTGCGTTCTCCAATAAGACAATTGTCCAAATCTAATTTGGTTGAACAGTTTTTCTTTTTATTATCATGATCAAGGAATATAGATTTTATTCAGTTCTGACACCTAATTTTAATAAATAAAACATCTGAAAAGTTAGGGATAAAAGTTTATTTCATATTGCAATGTACTGATTGATGTTGTTTTTCCAGGTGATAGATTTTGGATCTTCGTGCTTTGAGAATCAGAGGGTCTACACCTACATCCAAAGTAGGTTTTATCGAGCCCCGGAGGTGATTCTCGGTGCAAAGTATGGAATGGCCATTGACATGTGGAGTTTGGGATGCATTTTAGCTGAGCTGTTGACTGGATATCCTCTATTGCCTGGAGAGGTAAGATAATGTTGTGTTTGTGTCATCTAAAGGTTGATGTAATTTAACCAATCAGTTAGATTAATTCATGCTAGTATGGTTAACACAATTTTATATGTTGAAAAATTGTTAAAATAATTTGGAACTATAGAATACTGACTGAATGAAAAAATAACTTGAAAATGTATTTTTTCTATGCATAAAATAGTTAAATTCAACTGTTTAATAAGTGACCATAGTAGTTCTAATGTTTTTGTTTTAATTTCAGGATGAATCTGATCAACTTGCATGTATCATGGAACTCCTTGGTATGCCGCCTCAAAAGCTTCTTGAACAAAGCAAACGAGTGAAGAACTTCTTCACCAGCAAAGGTTATCCAAGATACTGTGTGACGAGAACATTGCCAGATGGGTCTTGCATGCTACATGCAGGCCTCTCTAGAAGGGGCAAGCATCGAGGTCCCCCCGGTTCAAAGTCGTTTCAAACTGCTCTGAAGGGGTGCACGGACCACCTATTTTTAGACTTCATTCAACGCTGCCTTGATTGGGACCCTGGTACGCGTATGACACCCAGTCAGGCACTGCGACACGAGTGGCTGCGTCGCAGGCTGCCAAAACCACCTCTGGACAAGAGCGAATCGCCCTCCTCCACTTTGCGGACGCAGTCTTCATCATCGTCGCGGGCCCCCTCCTCTTCCACAAAGCTCAACACCATTGCCACCTCCGCCACAAAGTTACGTGCCACAATCACCGACGAGGGTGCCTCCACCATCCACCCCAGACACCACACAAAGTTGCCGCAGATCACCAACACAGTCACGTGAGTTCCGCCCCGCCTCCACCACACGCTGCCTCACAGCAGCAGTCGTGGTGGGAGTAGCGGTGTATCAATTGGGGCGACCAAGTTGCTCACATATCAACAGACCAAAGTGCAATTATTGCAGTATTGGGTGTGCACAGATGCTCCGGGCAGTCTGCTCAGAATGCCATCCGTGCGGCGTGCCACCCGCAAAGTGGGCCGATCCTCTCGTCGTGTGACCCTGTCCGCTGGCCGTTCCAGGGGCACTCCTACTAGTCGAAATTGGCCTAGGTTCAACACATTGGGTTCCAGTGGAATTGAGACGAAAACTCAGGAACAAGATGTGCAGGTGACCAGTGCGGATAACGTTGGTGAATGTACCTGTGGAAAAAGGAAAGGATTAGCCAAATGGTATGAAATAACATCTTCTGATTCATCCAAAGATAATGTTCCTTCAATAAATGCTAATACAGTAACAACTAATCCTATAAGCAGTTTAAATGATAATACTCAAGATAACATCTCTGTGCAATCAAATTCAAAGGAAATTAAAAGTACAGATATTATATCTGTGTAAACATCCTGTGAAGGTTTTGTGTGTATGATTATGTAAGCATGCTTGCATATGTATAACTATGTACATATATATGTGTTTATAAAATATATGCATGTGTATGTACATATGTGTGCATATTCTTATTCATGCACATTAATGTTTGAATATTTGTCTACATAACAGTAAAGCTATCAACCTGAATCAAAATGACCTAAAGAAATATACTCTGCCATTATATTATCCTTATGTTTGGAAATAGTCCTTTTGTAGATATAAGATATTGCAAATATTGTATATTATGGTAAATGTATTACATAAGGAAGTGTATTTGGCATAAATTTTATTTATATTATTTATTACTGAATCTCTTTGCTCATCCATTAGAGCCGAATATTTGAAATGTATGACTGTATTTTGTACATATTAGGCCAACTAAAGGCTTAATTTCAACTCGATAGATTGCTTTTTATCATTTTTTCTCCAAAATTGGATGTGTGGATGTTTCTTTGGTTACTTTTATTATCATTTTCATTTGATGTAACCAGTGTTTGGTCCAAAGCATTACAGTTTTCTATTTTTAAAATTTTAATAATAAATGAATAGATATTAAATAGATATATTGAAGAGAAAACAAACACATAGTAAGTATGTAAAAGGGCTAACTAATTTTTAATGTAAAACTAGTCCATTAGTTGTAATAAATCATTTTTTTAAATAAGATAATGATGATAATCATAATAATGATGGTAATGTTACATACATATACGTTTTTTGTTCCTATTTAATATACATATATGTTATGTCTAAGATAATAATATACACAATTTCAATCATGATGCAGTGTCCAAGGGGCTCGGATATACAGATGATATTTATTTATTAAATATGCATTAAGCTTTGCTTACTCAGATTTTTTATCATTTCATGTTTCACAATGAGTTATAATTTTTAAAAATTGGTTGTCTTTTCATTGAATTTTTAACTTAAGACAAGTTTTAATAGAATGAATTGTTTTATAATTTTAATGTTTTTATTTAATGTAATATTTAAAGCTCAAGCATGAAATTTAATTATTTTTTAGGCTTCATGGTTTTGAATAAATATTTAACATTTTTTTTTAAATTGACTTAATTTTTTTATTATAAAACATTTTCATATTGTGCAATACAATTTATGAGGTAAACTGAAATTTATTCTAATTTTTCAATTTTTTTTATCAAATTGTCTGTCATTTATTTTCTTTTATATACATTTTAATCATTCTAGTTCAACAGTAAGAGTTGAATATAGTGTAAATAGTATCTCAAAATTTTTTTAAGTTGTCTAATTTAATATTGATAAACCTATTGATATTTTAAGTTGAGGGTTTTTTTAATCAAAAAAATTTTTATTACTTATTTTAAATAATTTTATTTTTATTTAATGCTCAATGAGTTTTTACTTGACTGTATTATTTTTAGTATTAGTGAAATATGTTCTCGAAGGTTTTTCTACTAAAAATTCTTCAAGTCAAAATCAAAATAACCGTTTGATTATTATAATGTTATAAAAATTAAATTAAATTGAAAATAACGAACAGAATTATTTGTCGGTGCTACTTAACAAGAACAGAACATTTCCATGTAAACTTATTTCTTATATAATTAAAAAGTTTATATACTTGTGGGTAATCGCAATACTTTTTATTTCTAATCAAGTCCCAAATATTCTCGGAATGTTTTGACTTTCTTGGGCTTCGAGTACGACAAGCAT
Source organism: Archaeomysis grebnitzkii (assembly GCA_031471125.1). Classification (NCBI taxonomy): domain Eukaryota; kingdom Metazoa; phylum Arthropoda; class Malacostraca; order Mysida; family Mysidae; genus Archaeomysis; species Archaeomysis grebnitzkii. Next base: position 3,040 of record JARUHE010347531.1, on the reverse strand, counting down.
ACTCAACCTGAATATTAATCAATTGGAATGATTTCAATACATTTTAGTATTATTGTTCTCATCTCCTATAATGCTATCATACAATTTTGTATTGCATAGATGTTATGATCTCATTTCTTAGGCTTTTTATATTAATACAAATTTAGCCTAATTATTATTTCAAAATAATTATCATCTTCATTATTACTATTATCATCATTATTGAGTCTATTATTCTTATAATTGTTATTATTATGAATGTTTTTAGTATCTTCTTTTAGTGTTTTTGTGTTTCTTGTTTTATTACAATTAAGAGTATTAAAATAATTTTTGATTTTATTTTATAAAGAATTTTACTTTGGCCTCTTCATTGCATATTACAATGAAGAGGTTTTTAAACTATTTTTACCGATTTTAATGTGACTCAAAATTGTTTCATTTTCGTCAACTTAGTTCTTCAAACAAGTAATGGAAATTAATTTGCTTTCTTAAATAATTTGATGAATTAAGAAATTGAATTTATTTGTTCAAAAGAGAACAAAACTATGAAATAAAAAACAATTTTAATAAGCAAATCATGTTTTGTTAAGATAATAGAAGGCATTTGAGTTGTAGTGCTAAGAGAATACAAATGATTTTAATTTTTTTAATGTTTGTCAATTTATTTATTCATAATTAAAACCTTTTTTTTTGTTAATCACTCAACTATATTTTACATTGATCACTCAACTATATTTTACATTAGTTTCACAGTCTTAGTTGAAAGTAGTTAATATGAAGAAATATTTTAAACTGCATCAAGGTTCAAGTCCAAATTTAAAGCTGAAAATAATATTTCTTCAAGTTTTTGATTTGTCAAAGTTGAATCTCAGAAAAAAAATTAGAAACCCAAATTCTAATTCTATAATTTATCCATAAGTTTTTCAAAAACCCAAATAAAATACACACGAGAAGTGTATTAAATAAAATGAATGTTTTTTCACTAAAAAAATAGTTAGGACAAACATTGATGTAACTCTTCAACGAAAAAGCTTTAACCAAACTTGATATTTTGGACCTAACATACACAAAGCAATTAAAAAAGTTCTTAGCATTAATGTTAAAAATATTGTAATACACATTGTGAACTATTCAAACAAAAAATAATATTTTTACAAATTGCATTCATATTTTTGGCATTATTATTTAGAAGGACATAATACACATGAATGTAATTTTAACCAAGTTGACATACCATCGACATTCCCTCAATCGACAAAAGATGATCATTCACTTCAACCTCTTGAAGAAAAGTGAAATGTTTTCAATCCTAAGAAATAGATACAAAAATAATATCTGGTGTAATTGAAAAAAGTTCGTTTTTTCTATGAAAACATTAAAAATACTTTTTGCTTTCTAAATAATGTTGAAAATTGATTGGATATCTTATATTCAAGCATATCTTGAAAAATAAACACAATTGAAACAAGCACAAGTAAATATTTTCTATTAAGTTTCTAAGATTATATTATTATATCAATGCTTTTCTTTTATTTGTTTCCAATAAAATTGTCTTTAAACCTTCAAAAAATGTTGGTTAATCATGAATTTGATAATAAATTGGTTAAATCTAAAAACTACTAAAATGTCTTACTATTTAAAAAATATAAACTTTGGCAAAAAAGCCCTTCAGGCATTCTAATTTAGAATCCCCAGTCCTTTCATTTATTTTAAATAAACTTTTCTCTAAACCTCCAGATAAAATCTTGGTTAACCAAGAATTTAAACTTATAAAGTGTATGTTTTAATAAATAAATACTGATTTCACAAAAAAAAAAATCTTTAGTTACACCAGTGTAGAATGTTATATTATATATTTTCATTTAAGCAAACTTTTCTGTAAAATAATTTATTAATTTTTATTTTGAAGAAATGACAAAGTTTTGGTAGTCCAACGACACCAATCAGCGGTAATTTAATGAAGATGGTTTTTCAAACACAGCTTATTAATTATTATTAATTATTATTAATTATTAATTATTATTAATTATTAATAATTATTAATTATTAATTATTATTAATTATTAATTATTATTAATTATTAATTATTATTAATTATTAATAATTATTAATTATTATTAATTATTAATTATCAACTGAATGAAAAAAAACTAGCAGTGAAAAGCCATATCAAATAACTTTGAAAAAAATGTGTTAAATTTTAATTGTGTAAAGAAAGTAGAATTATAGTTGAGTGGTAATGCTTCAATACACATCTTGTTTATTATGATAATATTCATTTATTTTGCCTTATACAAATGTACAGTATTTTTGTATCTAGTCTTGCAATGTCTTTTGTTGATTAAGCTGCATTTGTGATCATTCATTTGTCTTGAACAAATGTGTGATTAAAGTTTTTTAGGCATTGTTGATTTATTTGCCTGTATTGACCGAATAAGCTTTTATATTGTTTGATATGCTCAACATGAAATCCATTTTGTTTGATCTATCATTTGTTCAAAATGGTTTTATTTGTACGACTCAATTTGTTCATAAACTTTAATTCAAATGTTTCACTCTATGTAAAAAGTTACAAAATGTTTATACTTGTGGAAATGTATTAAAATGGCATCATTTCTAAAAAATATTTTACACTAGTTTGTAAAAACCTTTCTTGAAATTTATTTAGAAAGTAGGAAATTTAGTAGATTTGTATGAATGGTTGCATTAATAGCAACAAGTTAAAACTTATTGAAAATCATAATTAAATAAACAGACTATTAGTTTTTCATGGAAACTGATAAAAATAAAAGCCAAAATGTTTAAAGTTTATGATTTCTTAACGAATTTTTTTTAGTATTTATAGTATTTTTTATGCATTAATAATCTTATTGGAAATAAAACATAGCGTTTTATTTTTTATTAATTAATTAATTAATTAATTAATAAAACATAGCGTTTTATGCTATTAATTAATTAATTAATAAAACATAGCGTTTTATGCTATTAATTAATTAATAAAACATAGCGTTTTATGCTATTAATTAATTAATAAAACATAGCGTTTTATGCTATTAATTAA
>JARUHE010347520.1:0-10209 GCA_031471125.1 Archaeomysis grebnitzkii | reverse complement strand
AATATGATAATATGGACATCAATCGAAGGCAAAAGAGCTGGAGAATACGTTAATGTAAGTAGTTTTTGTGTAGGTTTAATATTTCTTTAGAAAAATATTTTTTCCATAGGAAATACGGAGGCGGGCTAAACTGTTAATTTACCTTTTGTTTTTCTTGTTATTTTTATTAATTATATGATTTTGTTTTTTCATTTATTGTTGTTTATTTGTCATTATTTAGTTTTACTTATTTTAATAGTTTTTTTATCAACGAATTTTACAACATTGGTACACTCGGCCAAAAAATAAGAGTCCCATCCACTAAACAATGTTAAATTTTTAATTAACCCTTTAACACCTGTAGGGAAAAACTAGTGCCTGTTGTGGGGTTCTTTTAAATGTAAATTTCATTGTATTGTAGACCTTGGGGTAATATTATTCCAGGCGTTAAAGAGTAAATTTGTTGATTATTGCTAACAATAAAAAAAATAAATATTGTATATTTATAAAAAAACATTTGGGTAAATTAAACATATATTTCAATTAATTTTCAGTTCACCAGGACCAATATTTTTAACGATAGTACATGTGTTATGTTTTTGACCAATTCTTTTTGTTTTGAATCAACTTTTTAAAAGTTAACATCGTATCAATATTTTAATATCGTATTTGACATACTTTTTGGGTTAAAAATAGTTTTTGTATTAATATTTATCATTATAATTACAACTATATCCTGTATATTTCTTTAATTAATTTATAGATAGTTTTATGGAATGTTATGCTTAAAAATGAAGATAATAACAAAAAGGTTCAAATTTATAGCAATGATAACATAAATAATAATAATATTAATAATAATAATAATAATATTAATAATAATAATAATAATATTAATAATAATAATAATAAAAAGTTTACAACTTATAATAAGGATAACACTAATAACAATAACCTTAATAGCAATAACACTAACGACAATAATAATAATAATATAAATGATAATAATAATACAAATAATAATAATAATAATAATAATAATAATAATAAAAGCAATAATAATAAAAACAATAATAATAAAAACAATAATAATAATAATAATAATAACAATAACAATAATAATAATAATAATAAAAATATAATAATAATAAAAATAATAATAAAAATATAATAATAATAATAATAACAATAATAATAAAAATAATAATGACAAGAATAATAATAAAAACACTATGAATAATAATAATAAATAATAACAAGAAGAAGAATAACACCATTAAATAATAAGTATGTTAGCGTATGTAATTATGTAAATATTTAAAAAAAGTTAAATTATATGTACTGTACATAATTTATTGTAATGTGTGTGTGTGTGTGTGTGTGTGTGTGTGTGTGTGTGTGTGTGTGTGTGTATATATATATATGTGTGTGTGTGTGTGTGTGTGTGTGCGTGTGTGTGTGTGTATATATATATATGTGTGTGTGTGTGTGTATGAACAGCAAGAACTCTATATAATGCAGGATAATAAAACTGATTTTCAGTTAGAAAATTATGCAAGTATACAGTTTAATTTTTTTTGTTTCAAAACAAGCAAAACATTCACATTTGTGTTTTTTCAAGCTGTGTTTGAAAAACAGCTTCTATAAACGACCTTTGGTTGTTGTTCGTGTTGTTGGTTGTTGATGTTGTTGGGACGTTGTCACTAGGGTTTTTTTGTGAAGTCATTGTTTAATTATTAAAAATAAATTAAATTCATGGTTAATCTATATTTTGATTTTAAGGTTTAGAGAAAAGTTTATTTAAAACAAATGAAAGAACTTGAGATTCTAAGATAGAATGCGTGAAGGACATGTTTGCCAAAAGTTTATATTTCCTAAAATAATAAAATTTTAGGAATTTTCAGATCTAGCCAATAATTTCAATTTTCAACTTCAAAAGAATAAAACTGTTAACACACGATCTCAATTTTAAGCTAATAATAATGATAATAGTTACTATATGCTTTTATTTAACTCATAGAAAATGAACACTTGATCGAGTACCTTGCACATAAAAAGAAGTATCAATCAAAGGCAAGACATTAAAGAATTATGAAAGATATAGTAAAAACCTATAATATTTGCCAATTTCCAATCTAAATTGTATTTATTTTTTTATTGCTGAAATTTATGTAACCCAATTATCAAAGTAAAATACTTCCCACACCGAAAGAGCAACTTCAGGTGAAGTAATAAGCTATAGTTTTAAAGCAGACACAATTTTTTTTATTTCTTGCAAACGAAGAACTTTTTTCCAAAAGATGACACACACTACCTTTTAGACAAAGGAGATGTCGTTTAAGCATTAAAAAATATAAGAATTAAGCTGTGTTCTCGACCACACTTTTTCTTGATTGAAATCAGCTTTTCTTGATTTAACTCACATTTACACAATGTTATACGATTTTGGTCTAAATAAAGAAAAGTTTATTTAAATAAAGAAAAAGTGCATCGAGAACACTTTTTCCCAAAATGATCTTGATCATTATATTGATAATGATTTTTATGATGAACTTATAAATTACCTTTGAGTTGTGAGTAATAATTGATGTAATTACATACGATATTTACTTATTTAAATACATAATCTGTCTATCAATACACTCAAATTAATAAAATTATTATCACCAGCAAAAAAAATCAACAACGCCTCATAAATTCAACAGAACATATTTTTATCAAAACGCTTGGAGATTATTAACAAAATAACAATTTCTTCAAAGAATTAAATCTCCAGCAAAATTACTGACTACCCATCAGAACAAATCACGGTTGTCAATCATGCAGTCTTGCCAAATAAATAATTTCAGCTCTTGCAATAACATTAATTTTATGTCGGTTTTCTAAATATATACATTTGAATGATTCTTTGTTGTGCAGTAAACCATTTAAAATAATAAAGAAATGTACAAAATAGTTTTTAAATTCAAATGTTAAAACTCAAATAATTTTAAAGTGTTTATAATGAAAGTACAAAATAAAATATTTAATTTAAAAACAGTAACTTTTATATAAATCCGTTCTTATAACAATACTTATTAAGGTCTGCGTTGAAAAAAGGTTATTATTTTGGGTGTAAAATTAACGTAAGTTACTTAACGTAACGTAACTACGTTGAAACAACGTAATTAAATAATTAACAGAAAACATATAAAAACCTATCATTTTTTTTATCGAAAAAACAAAATCATATTAACAACATACAAAATAACTTTCATGGGACTTGAACATCATTTTTCTTAGACATACACCTCACAAATACACGATCAGTTGTTTGAAATTATAAACACAGGTTAACAGAAAAACAAAAATCTAAAATCATGTTTGAAAAAAATATAACTTTCAATTGGAGAGATGAGAACCTAAACAAACCAGTCCAAAAATAATTACTATACCACTTAGCATCTTTTTTTTCAATTACGTTGCTTATAAAACGAAACTTTCTTCCAAACATTAATCATAATTTATTTAATTAATTTAATTTAATTTAATTAAAGTTAATTAAATTAAATTTAATTAAAGTTAATTAAATTTAATCTAATTAAAGTTAATAAATTTAATTTAATGAAAGTTAATCTAATCAAATTTAATTTAATTTAATTCAATCACATATCTGAAATTTACTTTGTCTATAAAATAATCTAATATCACAACCATTGATATAACTTCACTTTGTACACACATTTAGTTCGAATAATTTGTAGGGAACTAAATTTGATAAGTCTCATTATATTTTATTATTTCTTAATTAAATTAACTTGAATTAAATTGAATTAAATTAAATTAAATAAATAAATTTGATAAGTCTCTTTATCTTTTATTATTTCTTAATTGACTAACTTTGTCTGGGTGTGACTCTGTGCGTGAGTGTGGGTGTGAATGTATGAGTGTATGAGTGAATGTAATGAGGGCATGAGTATGTGAGTGTGTGAGGGAGTTTGTAAATGAGCGTGGGTATGAGTGTGGGTGTGGGTGTGTGAGTGAATGTGTGTGTGTGAGTGTGTGAGTGTGTGGTGGAGTTTGAAAATGAGTGTGTGTGTAAGTGAATATGTCTGTGAGAGTATGTGAGGGAGTTTGAAAATGAGTGTGTGTGTGTGTATGTGAGAGGGTATGAGGGAGTTGGTAAATGAATGAGTGTGTGAGTGTGGATGTTAGTGTGTGAGTGCGTGAGTGAACGTGTAAACATGTGTGGACTTGAATGTGTGAGTGTGAGTGTGAGTGTGAGTGTGATTGACAAAAGCCACTTCAAGTACAAATCCATTTCACGATATTTTGAATTGGAAGTCAAGAATTTCTTTATTTTCTCGAGAATCTCGACCCACACTTGAAAGGTCGCGAAATCTGGTTTTAAATTCGAGTTCACAAAAATTTGATGCAAAACAAAAAAAATATCAAAATTGAAATTTTGGGTAAATTACTTTTTTTAATTTGTTTGTATTCATTAAAAGATTTAAAAAGTAAAAAAAAAAATATAAAAAAAATTTAATCCATCAGAAGCACTTTATTCATGTGTACAGTATACTGACAATGTATATGTGTGTATGTTTGTGAATATTTATATATGTTTATGTATGTTTATGAATATTTATGTATGTTTATGTATGTGTCATATGTAGGTCAAAAGGACAGAATATATCTAAGTAAATAAATTCAATATCATTTATGATCTTGTATATTGATACGGAATATTTTCAGTAATTTGTTTAGTAGTTTATTGCAATATTCATTATTTATTTTATTTATTTAAAACGTTTTACTTGTTTCATTTTCATCGTTTAATACTTTCAATAGATAACATTTTTTTCAATTAAATACAAGTTTATTATTTATTATTTATTACTTATTATTTATTCTTTATTCTTTATTATTTATTATTTATTATTTATTATTTATTATTTATTATTTATTATTTATTATTTATTATTTATTATTTATTATTTTTTATTTATTATTTATCCTTTATTATTTTTTATTTATTTTTTACGATCACTGAAACAACAATTTAAATACGTTTTAACCTTTAAATCAAAAATAAAAACCGTATACAAATCTTTCCGCAGCATTTTCTTGCACCAAGCAGCGATCGGAAGGAGTGGACAGCTCAGACAAAAAAGACAAAGTTTTCGCTCCAACACAGTCGTCCCAAATCTGCGACCATTTTTAGGGCAAATGTTAGGTCTGGAATTTGTGAAACATCGTCAAGAGTTTTTCCTATTTAGCCAAGATGAAGAAAGTGATTTTCTTCCTGAGTCTCCTCCTGCTGCCTTCCCACCTCAGGCGTTTCCTGATTTCCCAGGTGGTCCTCCTGCAGCGTCACCTGTACCATCTGCCCGACCTCCACCGCCACTTCCTGTGCTGAACATCGATTTAGGAGATGCTCTTTTGGCAGGTTTTCAAGAGGCGTCCCAGATCTTTGAGGATCAACAAAGTGCGAGTGAGTTGAAAGGAACTTCTACTCTTTTGAGGTTGAAATTACAGAAAAATAAAAAAAATCAATTCAATATTTTGTTAAATAAGTTACTTGCAAGTCTCAACTTAATAACGTAAAGTACTGTCAAATAAGAATTAAAGTCCCCTCAACATGACAAAAAAGGACCAGTAAAGTGGCCGAGGGCATTTATATTCTGGTCAAATTATTATTACTCGTGAATTTACAAAATAAAATAATTTCTGTTTTCCGTATTTAAAAAAAACATTAGATGCATTGTTATGTTTTTGTTTAAATGGGACAATTATTAATGAAGTTAAAATTAAAATATTGGTATGATTAAATATTTCAACTGTTCAAACTGTGGCGGTTTTTCCTGCCGTATCTTTTTCATTAAAAAAAATTCTTATACGTTTTTTCCACACAAAGTTGTGCTTTAATGTTTAAACCAAGACTATTAATTACTATTTGTTTTTATAAGATAGATCTGTACAAAACAATTAACTATGCATAAATAATTAAACAAAAATATTGTGATGAACTCACCACTTCTCTTTTTTAATGAAAAACATGATTCGCTAATTTCATCATAAAATATTTTATATCTCATATAGCTATCATCGGAGCTAAAGATTCTGAATGTAAGGAAAAACCGTCTCAATTGTAGGACTGCTTGGAAATTTGTATTAACTACTTCTCAAAAATTTGAGTCGATAAGCTCCTTCCATACAAAAATAAGTGCATTGTATATGATAGTATGCATACGTATTTACAATTACAATGTTCACCAAGCACTCTTTTTGTCTCAAATTTATTATATTATTTTCTTCAATGCAAGTTTATGTTAAATGACTTTCTGTTCATTTTGCCTAACCGGTATACTTAATTAATACACGACCATTTATTGTGGCTATCAGGTTAGTTACAGAGGTTATTTTAGGTTGGTTAAAGTGGTTATCTAGCCTAAGGTGGTTATCTAACCTCCTCTTACATAGGTAAGAGTCGCTTTAGGTTGTGCTTGTGAGTTCCTATAGTATCTCATATTTTTATTATATTTATGTTTACATAAATATATAAGCTGGAAGAATTTGAAAAGGGGGAAGAGTCTTCAACATAGTAATTTGGTTCATTCCCATTCTTGAGGGATCCTATTTTTACGTAAAAATCAATCAGTTTGTTGTTAAAGTAAAGGTGTGTAGGATAAAAAAGTAAAAAACTCAAAAATCATTGCAATTTCACCCCACCTTACCTTATAAAATTTTTATTTTTCCAGTCAAGTTTATAAAGACAGCATAAACATGCATGGTGTAATTATTTATAATTTGTATATCGGATTTCTTAGTTATTATGAATAACATAATTTAGATTAGCTGTGACGTCATTATTACAACTTTCAACTTGTGACCAAGGCTGTCATGTGGTATCATTACCTTACTTATGGTAACGTTATCAACAAGATACCATATATACTTTGTTACATTTTTTAGCTAGTTTCTTATCCCACTTTTTTGATTTTATATCGAAACATTGTTGATATCGTTACCCCAATTGCAGGTCTTACCATATAATATGTGAACCTTATTTATGACAGCACAAACATTTATTTAATGACAAGTTTATTGTATCTTGTTTCTGGTAATTTTCTAGTTAATTAGGATTTTATTATAATGTTATGGCTCTTATTAAAAATCTGTTTTTTTCCGGACATTAACGAAAGTTTTTCCTAAAAAAGTTCCGCGACGCAGAAGACGAAATCTCGAGGAAGAGAGTTCGATGATGGAGGCAAGTCGGCGACACTTCAACTTCCGCCGGACTGAAGTCGCTTCGAAGATCGCATCCGATTGCGGTGGCATTCCGCCCTTGAGAATGGCACTCCACATCCTCAACACTTTTCGCGGGAACAGGTAAAATTTTCAACACTTTTCGCGGGAACAGGTAACAAAAAGTTATGCTTTCATTAACCATTTTAGGTTTGACGGAATGTTGTCATAGTGTTAATATTGAAACGATCGCGACGGAGTGAAGTCACTGTTTAACTCTTGATTGTTCTCAAAAGGATTCAAATACATTACAATTGTAATTGAAAACGGGAGTTACCGTCAGATAGCCTACTTCGGTTTTTGTTTTATTTTAATTATTTCATGTGCTTCATTTTTTCTGTTGAATGATTTATCTTATTTTGAGAAAAAAAACAGCTTCAATAACTGACCTCTGATTGTTGTTGTTGTTTTTGTTGGGGCGATAGATGATTTGTGGACGAAAATTTTGCCATTTTTTTAAACCAATAAAAAAATAATTTATAGAAAAGTTTGCTTAATTGAAAATAAAGAACATATCATTCTATAATGGTGTAACTAAAGATTTATATTTATTATGAAATCTATATTTACTTATAAGACATACATTTTATAGTTTTAAATTCATGGTTAACCGTGATTTTTATTTGAAGGCTTAGAGAAAAGTTTATTTAAAACAAATGAAAGAAGTGGATATTCTAAAGTAGAATGTCTGAAGAACTTTTTTTTTTAAAAAAAAACAATGTATATTTTTTTAAATAACATAGTTTTTAGAAGGTTTTAGTTTTTTATGATTAACGAAGTTTTTTATTTGAAGATTACAAATAATTTTATTAGAAACAAATGAAAACAATGAAACAAGTTTAGAAACTTTTTAAATATACAAACACAGCTTTTAATGCGTAGCATATACCAGTGCTTGTTATTTATATAAAAAAGCCTTTAAGTTATTTTTTTCTTATTTTGTTTCAGATAATTAACCATATTTATCAATATGTTATATCTTTGCACATGTACACACTTTTATACTTCTGTTGATATTTATATTTATATATATTTATGTGTATTTTTATGCCTTTGTTTATTTGAATTTATATTTAAGTACATATGGTAGTTTCATTTTCTTTATTTGTTTTCAAGTTTTATATTACTTTTGCTTATGTTGTTATATTTTATTTTATTTTTATCCTTTTGTGTTATTTCTATGTTTATCTATGTTTTTTTTTGTTTTTTTATTTAACTTTTAGCTTTTTCAACTTCCCATTTTTTAAAATTATTTTTGATTCTATTTTATATTTTTTTTAATTATAATTTTTTTAACTACTTTTTGTTTTCAATCATATTTTGAGTTTTGTATATGTTATTTCTTCAATTTTTCGAAATGTAACAAAGCCCAAAAAATAGTTCATCAGATGGGACTTCCGAAATTCCTCTCGTGTTTGCTCTGAACGAAAAGTTGGAGGAGTCGAGATGCCAAGAAGTGTTGGAGAAGATCGACTTCGGATGCTGTAAATTGGTAATAATAATAATATAAATAATTACTTAACACTTAGAATAATTACAAGAATTAAATTGATAATATAATAATAATAATAATATTAATAACATAAATAATTACTTAATAATAAGAATAGTTAAACTAATTAAACGGACAATATAATAATAATAATTACTTAATAATAAGAAAATTTACACTAATTAAATTGATAATATAATAATAATGATAATATAATAATAATGATAATATAAATAATTACTTAATGATAAGAATAATTACAACAATTAAATTGATAATATAATAATAATAGTAGTAATATTAATGAAAATTAAAATAATATAATAACTGTAATAATAATAATTATACAAATAAAACAAGATAAAATAATAATAATAACAATAATAATAATAGTTCAAGATTGGCTAACTAACGAAGTTAAAAAAAAACTTTTCAACATAAAAAATGAAAAGATTGTTGTGTTTAATTCAAACAAGAAAAAAAGTTTTAGTAGTTGTATTTTACCATAAATAAAACGGTTCAATCTTCATTTTTTTCAAACAATTTTCGAGCCAATGATTGTAGTTATACAATTCACAGGTGTTGGACTGTTGGTGTTACCAAATGATGAGGTAATTTAAAAAAATATTTTCTGCTTGGGCTGAGATTTGGTAAGTTAAAATTAGTTTATACAATAGAATCTCAGCAAATCAAGTGAGCATAAATTTGTTTTGGACAAATCCACAATGCCATATTATAAAATTCTCCCCAGCATGAGGTTCAAATTTGTTTTATAAACAAATTGTGTGCTTAGGGTAATGCCCCAAAGTTCAACTTCATAAAAGAATACACATAACTAGTTTCAGCTCATATAATACCAGTAATTACCTTACCGACGTGCCATATACTTTCGGACTTCGGCCACCATGGTTCGCCGCCCTTCTTTGTCTCTAGTGTTATGAAGCAACTCAGCGGATGTTTTGTTTCTGCTTGCTACCCGCGCAATTACGTCCATATATTTTTCTCTCTATCTGCATCTATCTCTTCTTCCCTCCATATATCCAGATAGTACCATATTCTCCAATTGATCCCTTCTCATCACATGACCAAGGAATGAAATCTGTCTACTCCTGATTACAGACATAATCTCTCGCCCAGTGTTCATCTGTTGAAGCACTTCATCATTTGTTCTTCTTTCCGTCCACGATATCCTCAACATCATGCGCCAAATCCACATCTCCATTGCTTCTATTTTTCTCTCAGATGTCTTACGGATGGTACAGTTCTCCACTCCGTACAACAACACCGACCAAATAAACGTCTTGGCTGCCTTTCTTTTACATTTAATGGACAGTTTTCTAGTTGTTAAGTAGGACTTCATCTTCACAAATACACCCTTTGCCGCCGCTATTCTCCCCCTTATTTCCTCCTCGCATCGAGCATCCTCCGTGATCAAACTTCCCAAATATTTA
>JARUHE010347509.1:0-10211 GCA_031471125.1 Archaeomysis grebnitzkii | reverse complement strand
TCTACTTTTCAAAAGAGAAAATGTATTTTAAACATTTAACACTATCTAGTGAATGCAATTTTTTTTTTAGAAAATTTTACCTCATGTATCATCTCTACCATTACTACTTATATATATATATATATATGTATATATATATTTACGTACCAGAAGTCTAGAAAAAAAATCAAAAACAATATGAAATGAAGATTAAGGCAGAAAGCATGAAATACAAAAACATGTTTTTACAAAACTCAATTTATAAAAAAAGCTATTAGAAATATGAATGAAAAATCTTTTCATCGTATACATGCGGCTGAGAAATACTTTAAAGAATAACAAAAGTTGTTTTGTAGTTGATTAAATATTTATTAACAAAAATCCCAACATTGAAAAGAAATAAAGCTTCATGTATGAATTTAATTTCAACTTTTTTTCTTTATTAAATGAACAAACAATTGTCAATATATTCGTCTTTACTACCTTGTTTAGTGGTTTATCATGCAAAGTATTATGTTTTTTTGATAGTTCTTGGATGTATTATTTAAAAAAAACTGTCATACCATTAATCACAAGCTAATAGTTTATGCTCGTTATATTTAAAAAATGTTTGAACAATCTTACGTTTCGTAAATATTTTTATAATAAAGTAAATCTGCAAAGGTGAAACACAATGATAGCTTCATTGAACAAATAAAGTATCTTCATGAAAAATATTGAAACCTTTATTATTATTGAGAAACATGTTTTTTGTAACATTCAAGTTAAAATGCAGATAAATGTCATTGAATTATTAAGCAAATCTATCTCGATGAACAATTATCTTTTAATTCCTTATAATGTTTATTTACTTTAATAAAATTAAAACTGATTTCGTTTATTTCGTGTATTCTAAATGTAAAAGTTTCTTTGTTTCTTTTCTGAATTAAACTTTTCCAAAAGAAGAAACTTTTTCTTTGGAGGTTCATCCTATTTTGATAAACTAAGAAAAAATCTTTTGTACTTTCTGTAAGAAAAGTTTTTCTAGTTTCAGTAATTTTCTAAATGACAAATAAATTAAACTAATTATAAAGTTGAGTATTTTGCAAGGAAAGGAAAGAACCATTAACATTGTTTTCACATAAGCTTTCTTACTTGAATTAATTTTTTTCAATACATTAGTCCAGTTTTTAATTGTTATGTTCGTAAATTTATATCTGTTAAGACATTACTGTGAGAAAACTTAAAATATTTACAATACTTCAAATCACTATTAAATTTTAGAACATTTATCTAAAACTTTCAAATTGAAGTTATTGAAAAAAAAATAAAAGTGATATAATAACTAAACTAATATCTTCTTTCATCACAACATCAAAAATAGAGCTAACACCTTAACTTGTTATTACAATAGCAAATATCTTCAAAAATTAATTCCTGTTTTTGATTAACAAAAACAATTTTTAATGAAGACATTAGATAAAAGTTATGAAATTGACTATTTTTTGCTAAACTGTGTAATACGAACTCAAACTTGCAACACCAAACGCACAACATTTATATGTTTGTATGTATGTATTTATGTCTGTATATATGTATTACAAATGTATTAAATATATTAAATGTGTTAAAAAAGTATTGAATGTTTAGTTGTATTATAAATGTATTAAATATATTAAATGTGTTGAAAAAGTATTAAATTTTTAATTGTATTATAAATGTATGAAATGTGTTAAAAAACATTAAATATATTGAGTGTATTAAAAAAGCATTAAATGTATAAAAATGTAATAAATGTATTAAATGCAATACAAATGTATGAAAAATATGCGTATGGTACCATTACCTTATAATATTTACCGTATTTATAGTAATGACACCAACAAATTACCATAACAAGTTTTTTTGTGGTTTTTAAACCAATTACTTCATTCTAATATATAGTCGTGTTCTAGACTGCACTTTTTCTTGATTCAAATCAATTTTTCTTCATTTTAACCAAAATCGTATAACATTGTGTCAATGTAACTTGAATTAAAAAAATTTGATTTATATAACAAAATTTCGGTCTAGACCATGATTTATATTTCACAATATTTTTGGCGTTGTTACCATTTTTTATATGGATCAACAATAGCATAAATGTAGTAACCCACATTAAAAAAAACATAGAACTTACCTTACTTGTGCTATTGTCGTTCGATATAAGGTATTCACCTAACTGTATATAAGTTTACGTCTTCAGAAAAAAAAGAAATCTATAATCATAGTTTTATGTTGAGCTGTGTAAGTTACCTTTCATAAGGGTTTAATTTTTAAGAGTTGAATAAAATACTAATATATCGATAATACCACAATTGAGTCCACCAATAAAACCCTATAAAAAGGAACGACTTGACGACAAGTGAGGTTATCAACAGAGAAATATCAATATGAACGATATGTGTCCATGTTAGACTATTGCAGTTGATTGCCTTACTTGTGGCAATCGACTGAGATATTACAGAATACAGGTGTTCTGTGGTGATAGTCTGTCATACATTGAAAACACTTGATTACCTTTTATGTTTAAGTTAGTCAAACATGTTTAAGTTAGTCAAACATGTTTAAGTTAGTCAAACATGTTTAAGTTAGTCAAACATGACATCATCAAATTGACTAACTTTTTTCACCAATCGACACTCTTTTGATGATTCATCAAATTTTTTTGTGATTCAATCAAAATTGTATCACATTGCACCAGTGTGATGCTATTTTGATTGAATCACAAGAAAATTGATTGAATCAACAACAAAGTGTGCATTGTTAGTTTGATAATCTAAGTTTTGACTAACTTATACATAAAAGTTAGTCAAGTGTCTTCACTGTAGATACACTGATATGTGTCTGTTCATTACCTCACTTCGCTTCAAATCGTTCGATTTGTTGGTTGCATCACTTGTGTCGTTATAGATCCATTTATTTATTCCAAATTCAATTCCAAATCTTATGAATAGTGTTAAAATAAGCTTTGTTGTGGAAAGTTAAACTTAAAGTTAATTCGAGCATTCATAAAATAATAAATTGAAAAAATCAAGTATAAAATCTAAATAAGATAAATCAAAACAATTGTTAATACCAATGTTTAGTGAGTATATTACATTTTAAAACACACGTCATAAAATAATTTATGACAAAGTTTAAATCATGAATAAAAACTAGAAGAAAAAGTATGTTATTATTCATGTTTTTAGAAATGGTTTGTCATACGCACAAATTTTTAGCTTGCTAATAAATAAAATTTAATAATAACGTTACTAAATAAAATACTATTAAAGTTACTGAGCAAAATAAAAGAACAAAATTACTAGATAAATCATATTGATAAAATCAATAAATTTATTCTACAAGTACCATACAATTATTAAAAAAATATATTAAAAAATGCATTACTAATAAGTAAAATAAAGCTATTTAAAATGTGGATGTTTGTTACCTTGAAACTGAACATATTCATAGAAAAAATAATTATCATCATTCTTTTATTAATTATTTTTTATCTATTTATCTTAAAGTGTTGAGGATCCAATTACCGCTGGTTCCATTTCGGAATAAAATCATTCATTTATAAATTAAATTGAAAAGTGAGTGAAGTTATCATTTTTGCCTTGCCGAAAATGCGAAAAAAATGATTGCTAAATTTGGAAATAAAATCTACGTCAGTTACAACGAAAACTTCGTTTAGTTATTTGAACATTGTAATAATTTTGCAAACTTTTTTTCCAAAGCGGTAAATACATAAATCTCGACTAAGTTTCATTTCGAGTTTCAAATTATAAAATTGAACACAATATATTAGCCTATATTCCGATAAAAGATGTACCAATATACTTACAGGACACACTTTAAAAAGCAAATTTTTTATCGAAACAAAATGCAAGACAGTAAAATATGTCCCCTATTTTTATATTTAATACATCACCAAATCTTACGACTCATTAAGCTTGTAAGGAAAAGTTAAGACATTTTATATATTTATTAAGTAAATTAAATTTTAGAGATAATCTTAGCGTAAGATATTGTAAGAATTATGTGTGGGGTAAAAGATAAATTTTGGGGATATTTATGGGGTATTTTATTGAATGAGTGATACTCACCGAGCCATGTGACGAGATATTGGATTGACGCCAACTTTTCAACCGTATCTCAACTCTCCCTCCATTAGATAAAAACTTTTCGAGTATCAACTGTTCAACAATGGTAATTATTTTTCATAATACCATGTTTGTTATAATAAAATATTTTTGTAATAATATATTTATTTTGATAACATTATTATAATTATTGTAAGTCATAACAATTTTGTAATTGTAACGTGAGACTTTCTTGCTTTGCATTCCTCATATAATGTGGAAGATAAGATAAAGTTTCTTCAGTAAAGTAATCATTGCCAAATATGTGTTTTTAGAGGTTTTCCAAACTAGGCTTAACTGTGATATTTCATACCTATTCAATTAATACGCTACATAACTTTATATATACAAAGTTTTACTTATCATTCATATACGTAAATGAAAATATAATTAAAATTATTAATAATTTAAAACATCATAATAATATATTTTAAATTAATAAAATGATTTTAGCAATTTATGTTTGAATAATGAACGAAAATATGAAACTCTCTCTGGGAGTCAAAGTTATTATAAGTGATTGAATAATAATAACAGTCGTGTCGCCAACATCCAAAATGAACCAGGATGAAAATTATATTTCAAAGTTTTTTGATTTATACAAATCAAAAATTGTATTCAATCTTTTAAATTTTGTTTTAAATGTTTGGTCTTATTATGAACTATTTAACTAAAGATTTGAGGACATAAGTTATTAGATTTATTAAATAAATACATCCGAAGTGTTTTCATCAGCTTTGTGTTTCTTTAGATTGCTGTTATTTTGACTGAAACAAAGTTTAAAAAAAAATATGGTGGTGGGTGAAAGAACAATTTTTATAATTTTAATGTTTCTGTAAAAGTAAATTAAACTCTAATTTTATGAAACTTTTCATATGTTTTTTTTTATCCCATTAAAAGTGACGCCATTTTCTAGATATTGATTTTCTCAGGGGATGTCAAGGCTCCAAGATATCACATGAATTTAATACTACGTCTTTATTCTCGGCATCTTATTTATTTGTTTTCGTCTGCCAAATTCGAGTCAACGGAGTTTTAATTCTTGAAGACGCCGTGTATTTGCACTAATAAAGACCAACTTTACTGGTAATTCTATTGCAATGGCTCATGATATTCTATGCGAGTGAGTTATTGCTTGTTCATTGTGTATGAAATAGTTACATTACAATGTATAACTCTACAGACATTCATATTGTTTTTTTCTAAAATTATTTGTGCCTTTTTATAATTTTTACAAAAAATGGTAGAAAATCCAACGCAAATGAAGGTTGGTGTTAAATCTAAACAACACCAACAATTATGTAACACATTATTAAGAGTGTTATACTTCAAGTAACTATTTAATATTTATTTAATACATTATTAAGAGTATTATACTTCAAGTAACTATTTAATATTTATTTAATACATTATTAAGAGTGTTATACTTCAAGTAACTATTTAATATTTATTTAATACAATATTAAGAGTGTTGTACTTCAAGTAACTATTTAATATTTATTTAATACAATATTAAGAGTGTTGTATTTCAAGTAGCTACTTAATATTTATTTAATACCCGGAGTACAATATTAAGAGTGTTATACTTCACGTAGCTATTTAATATTTATTTAATACAATATTAAAAGTGTTATACTTCAAGTAACTATTTAATATTTATTTAATACAATATTAAGAGTGTTATACTTCAAGTAACTATTTAATATTTATTTAATACAACATTAAGAGTGTTATACTTCAAGTAACTATTTAATATTTATTTAATACAATATTAAGAGTCTTATACTTCACGTAGCTATTTAATATTTATTTAATACAATATTAAGAGTGTTATACTTCAAGTAACTATTTAATATTTATTTAATACAATATTAAGAGTGTTATACTTAAAGTAGCTATTTAATATTTATTTAATACAATATTAAAAGTGTTATACTTCAAGTAGCTACTTACTATTTATTCAATATAGTATAAAGAATGTTATACTTCAGTTAGCTAATTAATAATTACCTATTACTATATTTGCATTTTTATAAGTCAAGTAGATACTTAATAGTTATTTAACACAATATATTGTGTTACACTTGAAGTACTTACTTAAGAATTACTTATCACAATTTTTAGATAGTTATAAGTCAATAAACTAGTTAATAATTATATAACTCAATATTTAACCCATTACTTCCCAACCATAGATCTGCTGGGATTTTTTTTTATGAAATTTGAAACAGGACCTACTGACATGCCCTATATTGACAAACAAGTTCAATTTTTCCGAAATTTTAAATCGGAAGTGCAATATTTTGGTACGTACATATATGTACGTTCGGGAGGAAGCCCATACGATTAATGCATCCGTCACAAAATGTATACACAACATAAAAATAAATATATTTACGCATAAAAAAATTTCGTTTCTATTGCAAAGCTTTATTATCCTCTTTTGAATACTTTTAATTAGATTTAAGTTTCATCTTAATTTTTTTGAAACATATTCACACTGTTTTCATTTGTTTTGAAAAATTTACATAAACTCAAACAGGCAAGACATATTATATAGCCATGAAAATTAGTAGTACAGTAACAACTCCTGAAACGTAGAATAATAAAACGTAGAAAGTTCTCAAAACGTGGAATCATTAAAAGAAGAAATCATAAAACATCCACATCATTTCTATGTATTCAAGGAAAAGGCGACACAAAGGCATTGGTAATTGCCTTAAATTGTATGCTTGAGACCGAAATTATTCCTATAACGTAGGCGACATTTCAGTCTACTTTTCAGGAATTTATACAAAAATTAAAAGCAGCTTGCACAAGATGTTACGTCACATGTTCTGCAGTTGGCCTTAACGCATTCATGAAGATAAAATAACCAATATTATCATTCCTGTCTTTTTTATCATGAACAGCAGGCATCAGTCAGCCAATCATAGAGTCGTAATGGTTCAGCTGTAATATATAGCTGTAAGTGATAGGTTTGCATAACTTGAACATTTAATAACCAGGTATATGTGCTCCAATATAACTATTTGGTATCCGTGTGGGTAGCCTAACATGAGACTAGGAGTTATATAAGATCCACAATGAATGCTCATAAAAGTGTTTTACATTTTCATATATAATTGTATTACCAGAAATTTTCATCTTTGTTAAATTTACTACTGTTGAGAAAATGAGGGTATCACATTACATCGTCAAAAGTGTTTCGATTCATCGCATTCTTCATTAATGTATTGCCAGTGTCCTCTTGTTTTTGCCAGTACATTTTCATTTAAGCTTTCCTCATATATCTACTCGAGTACTTAATAGCATGGCTGGTGGCGATGATGTCCCTGTTCACCCCAGTACTAAAGTCATGGTTGTTGTTTTGACCTGTGCATAGGTTAGTCTCCTTGAAAATCTTATCAATGCAGAAATTAAGCGGACATAATACTTGGTAATGGTAGATAATTATCATCACATCAAGTCATTGGTAACGGTCAGGTGCAACTGTGTACGCGCATACTTTGAGCCAAAAGAAAGTATGCGTCTGCAATTACATACCTTTTCGCATACTTGTAATGTAGAGTGTGGTAGAAATTTTTATCAGATTATCCAAATAAGTAGAGATATAATAAAAGAGAGGAATAAGTTTTTATAAACTTACTGTGAATATAAAAAGGTAGTTATTAATGTTAAATAAGTTTTCAATATTTCATTCATTGTTGAAAAAATACTTTTTGCACAGTAGATTTGTGTTAAGTAATAAATTATAAGTAAATATATTTTTCTCCTAGCGTTGGTAGTTGGCAAAAGTAACTTAGCCTTCTGACATTTTTTAAATACAAAAATAAGAATAATGAAGTTATAAATTCTTGTTTTTTGTTTAACATTTTATACTGTGGAAATATATACCATTGATTCAATATTTACAGTGTTATAAGTCAAGTAGATACTTAATAATAACTATTTAACACAATATTTAGAGTATTATACTTCAAGTAGCTATTTAATAGTAAGTTAGTTTGATATTTAGAGTAGTGTTGAGATATGGGTCCCGACGGAGAATCTTAATTTGAAAATTAAGAGCAAAACGAGTGACTGTATGTACATCTTTATTGACAACGTTTAGAAGATCTACAGTCTTCATCATCAGGTAAAATACATGTTAAAAAATGAAAACATATATAAGTAAACATATATACATAAACTATGATATAAAGAGTAAAATGACCAGTTAACAAACTAAAAGAAGTGGAAAAACAAAGTACAAAGGTAAACAAAATATAAAATATTGTATTGTGAAGCAAAGAAAAGTATTTATTATAAACTATTTGAGCATTAATAAAAATTGAACATTAAAAATTTAAAAGTTTAAAAACTTGCAAGGAGTAATGACTAGAGACGAAAAATTATGGTAGTGTTGTTCACTAGTAAATTTTAAAAGTACTATATACTAAAAACTAATATAAATTGAGCAATTGTGAAGAGTTTTATTGCAAACATAGCCAACGAGCTATCAAAGGAATGTCACACCCTTACAAGACATACAGCTCGAAGAATAAGTTTTTATTTAAGATTGGTTTCTCCTCGCAAATAAATAAACTTTCCAAAATACGCAAACCTGTTTTATTAGTTTTTGCAAAAGTTTAAAAATTTGTTTGCTTAATTTTATAATGATGTCTTAATTGATGGTCATATATAAACGAAAACAATTTAGTTGAAAAAGGACGTTCAGTCCTTACAAACCTGTTCATATAATCGTATATTGTACATCGTAGTTGTCCAGCAGTGTTACCGATGTACGAGGACTGGCAATCCTCACAAGCATATTTATAAATAAGACACGGTAATATGCCAGGCTGCAAAGACCCCTTACGTCGAAACAGAAATAGAATTGAAAAATTGTTTACAATAATCAGTTTTAAATCTAAGTGTAGGTACATTTTCTCTGTGATCTTTTTGACCTCACTGCATATTTTATCTGATATGTAGCCATAATATTGCATTGAAAAATAATTTCTTTTCTTTTGAACAGACAGCGTTTGATTGGAGTTATTAAAAACATTGTTTAAGAAAAAAGGCTGAACGTCCCTTTTCAACTAAATTATTTTTGTCTATATAGGACCATCAATTAAAACATCATCATAAAATTAGGCCAACAAATTTTGAAGCTATTGCAAAAACTAATAGAACAGATTTGCGTATTTTGGAAAGTTTATTTATTTGAAAGGAGAAATAAATCTTGAATGAAAACTATTCATAATTTTTCAATTTATACTAGTTTTCAGTATATAGTACTTTCAAAATTTACTAGTGAACAGCACTACCATAATCTGTCGTCTCTAGTCATTACTCCTTGCAATTTTTAAAAATTTTAAATTTATTAAATTTTTATGTTCAACTTTTATTAATGCTCAAATAGTTTATAATATATACTTTTCTTTGCTTTCACAACACAATATTTTATGTTTTTTACCTTTGTACTTTGTTTTTTAGTTTTTTAACTGATCATTTTACTTTTTAGTTTTAAATGTTCCCATATCATAGTTGTATGTATATATGTTTACTTATATATATGTTAGTTTTTTTAACAGATGTATTTTACCTGATGATGAAAACTGTAGATCTTCGAAACGTTGTCAATAAAGATGTACATACAGTTGCACCATTTGCTCTTCATTTGTAAGTTTAGAGTGGTACACGTCCAGTATCTACTTAATAGTTGTATTTTTATTTAGAATTTTATAAATCAAGTAGCTACTTAATAATTTGCTAACACAGATACCAGAATTCTATACATTAAACAGCTATTTAATAATTAATTAACTCAATATTTAGAATGCTATACTTCAAGTGGCGTTTAAATTCTTATATGTATATGTCAAGAGTTAACTGATCGCCTGGTTGAATCCTTTAAATAAACTGTTAAATAATTCAATATAGCTTTTAAAATTTGTAATATCCATCATTATTGTTATATTTCTTTCTATTTATCATTTATTATTATATATTTTTACCTATGTATTATTGTTATTCAGTATTTTGTTTCTATTAGTTATTATTCATATTATGTGTCTCATAAAAATATATGTAATT
>JARUHE010347498.1:7500-10212 GCA_031471125.1 Archaeomysis grebnitzkii | reverse complement strand
ACACACACACACACACCCACACATTCACACACATACACACACACGCGCGCGCAAACACACAGGCACACGCACACATACACACATACACACACACACATACACGTAAACACACACACACAAACACACACACATACACGTACATACACATGCACATGCTCTCTCTCACACACACACACACACACATATATATATATATATATATATATATATATACATACACATATACACATACACACACACACTCTTACACACACACACACATACACATACACACACATGCACACATACACACACACACACACACAAACACACACACAAATATACACGTACACACGCACACATGCATACACACACAGTATACAGACCCAGTATGTACAGTTCGATGGGAATCAAACTTGATATTTCCCTTAAATTTTGTATTTCTCATTTATTTTCAACAACACAAAATTCTGCGGAATTGAATACGATCTTCTTAGTATACACTTTCATATGAAATAATTATATACAACTGTTATACAATTAATTTTATAGATCTTTCCAATCTTTGTCACTTATGGCTTGGAATTATTTATTTATCCTATGCCTATGGTTAACTATTGTCTGATTACCTTTTAAATATATATACTTCATATCAAAGTATTTAGCATTACATTCATTCATAAAAATAGTTCAAACAGTTGAGAAAGTATCGCATGGCAGTGTTGCAGCCTGCAGGGTGTGTATGTTATTAAAACATGTTATTTTACTTATAATATTGCTTTACTTCGTCTATTACTTAGAAACTATTCCAATAAACATACATTCATACGTATTGAATTAACATGCTATTTTACCATTTGACATGGCAACCTTATAAGCTATAAAGTTAAGATGTGCTTTATCAAATGTATGTTATTTCATTATTTAACATTATCAAAAATATAATATAATTTGATTATTTAAACCTTCATACTAATTCCTATGAAATATATTCCTTTTTGCGCGGGGTAAATGCCATATCTTGGGATATAATAAAATAGTTTTTCATTGTTTATGAATATATTTCAACTGGGATAGTTTCTAGGCAATACATAAAATAATTTTTTTTTATAAAATAACAAACATTATTTCGTATGAGGAACAAGGCTTTTTTGAAAGTGTAGACGTTTTATGATGATCTCTGATAAGTTTAAAGTAGATGAACTGGATGCTATACGCAAAATATACTTTCGCGTTCTTCTTTATGGACAATAAGCCTTCCTTGCATTTAATAAAAACTAACGAAACGCAGAGTTGTTTCTACCAATATACAGTAAGGATTGCTTCCAACTTTGAGCTTTGGAATATGTTAGTCATAATATCCTCATGAATAGACCTAATATCCTCATTAATAGACCTTAGATCCTCATTAATAGTCCTAATATCCTCGGTAATAGTCCTAAAACTCATTAATTAATGAGTTAAAAACAAAGATGTAAAGCTGCATATAGAAACAGGCTAAATTTCATCATGGTAAGGTATGTTTCACTATTTTTACATCAAACAAATGCCAATATTTTTTAAAAAGATGTAAATATTTCAAACAAAAAATCAATATAAACGAGAGTAGTTTATAATTCTCTTTTTAGGCTCAATCGTAGTCACAATAATTGGATGGCACTAAAGGTATATCAATATTACAATAGCATTTTATATATGGTTAAGGGCTGTCCCATGTTGGAAACACCGCTTCTCTTGTATCATGGAATGTGAAGTACCGAATGTTGTTAGTATTAGACAGTGAATGTGTTTTACATCCACTACCTGTCCCATTGGAACAAAATTACCAATACAAAATGCATGTTTATTACTACGCTAGATAATCATGTTATTCATAATTCATTTTATTACACACGAATAATTGGAAGTAACAAAAAAAATTGCTGTGTGCAAGAATAGTTAACCACGTGAATCCAGGACGCTTAACAAGATGTAATTTTATACTTATTATAATCATAATTAATAAAATAATGATTATTTTGTTGATAAGAAAATCATAATTATTCAACTAATTGTTTATTACCATGCAAGTCAATTTTTGTCATGCGATTTTGGATAATTAGATAATTAAATAAATGTTTAGGGTTTTCTCGTTCACAAATATATATGCATACACAAAATGTATGCACATACACACAAACACCCATACATATAGTCACGTCTATATATGTATATTTATAAATATATAATTTTTTAAAATTTCAATTCAACTATATATATGTCTATATAGTATTTACAAATTATAAAAATACATAATATATTTATTTTACTACTTCATTCAGTTACAATTTCGAATAAAAAGTATATATATGTTTTCGTCATGTGTCTTATAGAATTTACACATGAAGGCCAGGTACACTTGAAGGCTGAAATGTTGATATATATAAGTATACAAGAAGCCGATTGAATAATTCAATTTCAATATTTTTTAAGAACTACTCAGGATATTTTTTTTTAATCTTTTTCATAACTTTTATAATCTAGCTTGAAGAGCGAGCACTGAACGACGAAGCTACATTTAAATTCATAGTTATATCCACAAAACTATAAAAATAAAATCAAGTTAATTCTTATTTACACGAGGTTCAACCATTCTTAAGAAAAAAATAGCAATCGCGTGCAAATATATCTTAAATAACCAAATGAACGATCTCAGAACAGGCAACAACACCAACCAAAGATATTAAAATTGAA
>JARUHE010347498.1:0-2500 GCA_031471125.1 Archaeomysis grebnitzkii | reverse complement strand
ACAAAAACATGAAAAGGAAAAGAGAATTATGGAAAATAAAAAAGAAAAGGATGAAAAGGAAAATAGAATGAGGGAAAATAAAAAGGATGAAATGAAAAGATAATTACGTAAAAATAAACAATAAAATGAAGAAATTGAAAAGTGAATTAAGGAAAAATAAAAAATAAAAGGATGAAGATGAAAAGAGAAGTAGGGAAAAATGAAAAGAAAAGGATGAAAAGGAAAAGATAATTAGGGTAAAATAAAAAGAAAAGAAAGAAAAGAAACAGAGATTTAGGAAAAAAAATAAGTAAGGACAAGGAAAGAGAATTAGGGAAAAAATGGAAGAAAGGGAAAAGATAATTAGGGAAAAATAAAAAGAAAAGGATGAAGATGAAAAGAGAATTAGGGAAAAATAAAAAAGAAAAGGTTGAAAAGGAAAAGATAGTTATTGAAAAATAAAAAGAAAAGAAAAAGAGATTTAGGAAAAAAATAAGTAAGGAAAAGGAAAGAGAATTAGGGAAAAAGAAAACGGAGGAAAAGGAAAAGAGAATTAGGGAAAAATAAAAAAAAGGATGAAAATAAAAAGAGAATTAGGGAAAAATAAAAAAGAAAAGGAAAAGAGAATTAGGGAAAAATAAAAAAAGAAAAGGAAAAGAGAATTAGGAAAAATAAAAAATAAATGAGGAAAAGGAAAGAGAATTAGGGAAAAAAGAAAATGAGGAAAAGGAAAGAGATTAAGGGAAAGTTAAAAAGAAATGAGGAAAAAGGAAGAGAGTTAAGGAAAAAAGAAAAGGAGGAAAAGGAACAGAGAATTAAGTAAAAAGAAAAAGAAAAAGATAAAAAGAAAAAGAGAATTAGGGAAAATAAAAAAGGGAAAAGCATCAAGGTCCCAAGGACTCGTATCTCATTAATCTCTGACCCGATCGTTTGTCTTCGTCTCTCTCCCGAAGGAGAGACTCTAATAGCCTGGCTTCCACTTGGACACCTCCCCTAGTCATTATCTTCTTCTTCTTCTTCTTCTTCTTCTTGTTATTCTGGTTATTCTTGTTATTCTTCTTCTTGTTATTATTTTCCTTCTTCTTCTTCTTTTTTCTTCTTTTTCTTTATCTTCCTCTTCTTCTTGTATTCGTGTTATTCTTTTTCTTCTTCTTCTTGTTATTCTATTCCTTCTTCTTTTTCTTTTATCTTTTTTTTCTTCTTTTTCTTTTTCTTCCTTTTCTTCTTGTTATTCGTGTTATTCTTTTTCTTCTTCTTCTTGTTATTCTTTTCCTTCTTCTTTTTCTTCTTTTTTTTGTCTTTTTCTTCTTCTTCTCCTTTTTTTTCTTCTTTTTTTATCTTCTTCTTCTTTCTCTTGTTATTTTTTTGTGTTCTTGTTATTCTTTTTCTTCTTCTTCCTCTTGTTCTTATCCTTCTTCTCATTTATTGTTGTTGTTCTTCTTCTTCTTCGTCTTGTTATTATTATTATTCTTCTTCTGTGTCTTGTTCTTGTTATTCTTCTTCTTTTTTTCATCTTCCAGTCCTGTTTCTTCTTCTTTGTATTTTGCTGTTTCTTCTAGTTTTTTTTTCTACTTCTTGTTTTTCTTTTTGTTCTTATTATTTTTATTTTTTATTTTCCTCTTCTTCTTTTTCTTTATTATTCTTGCTGTTCCTCTCCTTATCTTTTTTCTTCTTGTATTTCTCCTTTGTTTTCTTCTTCTTTTCCTTTATTTTTTTTCTTAATATTCTTTTTTATTTTTATTCTTTTTCTTCTCCCTTTTCTTTTTCTTTTTAATTATATTCTTCGTCTTCTTTTTATTTTTATTCTTCTTCTTTTCCTTATTATTTTGCTACGTTTTATTTTTCTTCTTTATCTTCTATTTGGTTTTATTCTTCTTCTTATTATTCTTGTTTTTTCCTTCTTTATTGATTTTCTACTTCATTCCTTGTTTATTGTTCGTTATACTTCTTCTTGTTTTATTTATTTGTTATGCATTCTCCTTGTTTGTTTCTGGTTTATTCTTTTATTGTTGGTTTCTTATTAGGTATTTAATTTTTTTCATTCATATTCACTAGGTACCGCTTAACAATGGAACTTATTAATTACTATACCTGATCCTACGTATGTAACCCAAGGCACTCTTTTTAAATAGTTTTATGAAAACCGAGCGTATGTTTTTCAAAATGAAAATTCTCAAACAATCATGTCCAAAAATATACTTAATCCACTGAAGAAGTTGAAAGTGTAAGTCAAATAAATGAACACCAAATACCTGAATGATAGAGAATGAACTTCAGAATCTACTTATAACATTCACGCAACATACTAATTACTTTAAACATCATTATCATGGTTAGAATTACTTTGTATGTTGAAAAATATTTTATAGTAGGTAATTCTCCTTTAAAATAGGAAAATATTGGGAAAGGATTGCAAGATTTTCGAGGTAATAACTCCAAGAATAATTGCACAAGTTTAAAAATGAAATCAGTGAGCTCATGTTCATTAACCATTTAACCCCTGAATTATTATTAACCTAAG
>JARUHE010347487.1:0-10213 GCA_031471125.1 Archaeomysis grebnitzkii | reverse complement strand
TATTAATTGTTAAGATCTGAAAACTTGATGCAAAAATACTAAAACACAAACAAGTTATCAAGAAAATAAAAACTTGACCCTTTTGTTGAATATCCGGACGACGACGAAGACGGAATAGTAACACCTATGTCTTAACTTCGTTTCACTCGCTCGGCAAAAATGAGAAGTTTATATTTTGATATGAATTATTTATGAAAGACTCCTCTGCACATTTTTGTGCTGAATACCCTCTGGGTGCAGGGCCAGGTATAGGCCCGTTTTTATATATGCATCCATTCATTCCTCTGCACATTTTCAGTAGATCTGCTTCATTAATTAAGAGCTGAGACCACACTTTGTAGGAAAGTTATGGCAAGTTTATTTCTTACTTTGAACAGCATTTTCAGCCAATTACCTGGCACTCATTTTTGAAGATTTAAAATGTGAGGTCTTATTATATGACAACAACCTTTTACTGCTGCTGCTCAAAAAACAAAAGCAGTGCATGTCTGGTGTAATTAAAATTTGATACTATTGATGTTTTTTTAACTTGATTGTTTTGTCCTTAAAAATCTATTTCTCCAAGAACAAGATCATATTTGCCGATGGTTCAAGGCTCTTTGGAGATTCCTGCCGGCTGCCAGTATTGATATTCTTTTTCATTACCCAAGTGAGAGAACATTACTATAACCCAATGCAACCACATTAACTCCCCAAACAAAGCAATGTTTAAAAGGTACTTATGGATTTACAGATAACTACACCAACTTGGATGAGGACGGAAAAGTAATATCTATATAGAGGTTTCATCTTAATGCTCGGTAAAAAATGTATTACTTGTTTACTAATTACTTTAACAAGATTTCATACCTTTGAATGTAAACATAAGCTTGCATGCAATGGCTAAAAGGGCAAATTTTTAATAAAAAAAACATTAAATGTAATCACTTCAATATAGTAAAAATATCAATTCAAATGAATCACAGATTATTATTTTGTCCAACAATTTCCAACTAACTTATAATCATAAATGACTGAATCAACATAACAAAATGACTAACTTATAATCATAAATGACTAAAACAACTAACTTATAATCATAAATGACTGAATCAACATAACAATACAACTAACTTATCATAAATGACTGAGTCAACATAACAAAACAACTAACTTATCATAAATGACTGAATCAGCATAACAAAACAACTACTTATAATCATAAATGACTGAATCAACATAACAAAACAACTAACTTATCATAAATGACTGAATCAGCATAACAAAATGACTAACTTATAATCATAAATGACTGAAGTACAACTTATGTAAATGTAAGAATTGTGTTAGAAGTAAATCTAATATAGCAGTAGTTTAAATATAATATAAGCATGGCCTAAGTAAAAAAGAAGTACAAATAAAGTAAACAGAAAATAACAAACATTATGTTCATTTTTCACTTTCAACAAAATGAAACAAATACATAAATATGATGAGTGTTATCTAATTATGCAAGTTCATTTCTATGGTTTGCATGAAATAAATAGAATGACTGTACAAATATGCAAAGAATGTCAAATGAAAATTATTTTTAAAATATTAATTTGTTTTTGCCACTTTCTAAAGATAATTATTTCATATAAAAATTAAGTAATTTATAATACTTAAAATTAAAAGTTAATTCTAATAATTATTGTTAAGATTATTTTATAAAGCTTATAGAAAATGGAAAAATGTTAACTTTTTGTCCCAAACCTGTCAGAAGGGGATGGTTATGTCATGAAGGGTATCTGATGTAAGGGAATGGTATGTCAGATGGAAGAGGATGGTTACATCAAGAAGGGTATGAGATGAAAGGAGGTGGTTACATCAAAAAGCTATCAGGTATAAGATGCAAGTCATATTTTAATATTGGTAAAGATCATTAGTTGTGATATTTTTGTAAGATTGAACTTTATAATCTGAATTTTCCCACTCAATCTGACTTAGCAAGTCTAGTTTAAGTGTATTTGTGATCTCGATAACTAAGTTGGTAACTTCCCAATTGAATCTGCCAGAATAAGATGATACAAAAAATCAAAATGAAAATAAACAGATGAAAAAGAAGAAGATAGACAATTGGATAGAACATAATTTTCAAGAAAGCATAGATTTAATTTTCAAAAACTTTAGCTCCGATATTTTTTGACTAGGCGACTAGGCAGGATAGTAAAAACAAAACTTCAAAAAAAAACTTCATGAAATTAACAAAGTAAAAACATCCATAAAAATATTAATTTCCTTTACTAATAAGTCCAGAATATTTGCCTCGTTGCCCTTTGTATTGTATTTTTTTTGCCTTCCAACTTGAAATGCTGTACAATTAAAACATTTAAATATAAACTTCAAGATTTATATGTTTTACACAAAAAAAATCTTGCCACTGCACTAAACATGTGACAAATTGCAATGTCATCAACTTTAATCTTTCATCTAAGAAATCACAACTCCCACAAACTTTAACAGTTGTTTACAAACAAATTTTTTTGTTTACAATCAATTTCAAATAATTTTTCTCAGAATTTATTTCATATATGATATTATTTTCTATGGAGGTAAAATAAAATGATAACTATGAGTTTATAGTAGAGAAATCTAAAAATAATTTCTCTAAAATCAACAAGTTCATAAAAACCGGATTATTTCAATAAATTTAAGTTGTAGAAAAAATATTTAATAAATTTTGCATTGCTCAAAAATCAAAAATAAGTTTTTTTCTACTTTTGGAAAAATGCAAGTTGATAAACACCATAAAAACTTAGTTATTTCAATACAAATTTAAGGGTTTAAAAAATCTTTAAGAAATGTTCATAATGCATATTTATTTTATGTATATTGAGTGGTCATTCATATAAGCTTAAAAATAAAAATATGGTTAGTCTACTTTTGGAGAAAATAAAAGTTGATAAACACTATAAAAACCTAGTTATTTCAATAAAAATTTATGGTTTAGAAAAATATCCTTAAGAAATGTTGTTCATAATGCATATGTATTTTATGTACAGTAGGTTGAATGATTATACCTCTAAACTCAAATATAAATTATTTTTTTTAAAAGTTGATACACCTTAAACTTAGTTGTTCACAAATTTGTTTTGAGAAATGTTATTCCAAATGCATACATCTCTTATTTATTTTAATGATTATTTCTCTAAACTCAAAAACAAAAATATATTTAGTCTACTTTTTGAAAAAGAAAAATTAATAAACATAAAAAATTAGTTATTTCAATAAAATTAAGGGTTATAATTTTTTTTAAAAGAAACAGTCTAAATGCATACATATTTTATTTATGTTAAATGATTATTTCTCTAAATAAAAAAATACAAGTTGACAACCCCTAACCCTAACAACAACAATCAAGAGTAGCTTATAGAGTGGTACCTTATGTCTCAGTTAAAAAAAGAATGTTTTGTCCCCCAAAAAAAACAATCACAGCTAGCTTATAGAGCTTGACTTTGTCTCAGCTAGAAATGATTAATAAAATGTAATCCTTAGGGGGTAAATCAGCCTCATACAATAAGGGTCATTTTCCCCATAAATTCAATGTATTTTGTTGTATAATAAATCAGGAATTAGATTTTTTTAAATATTATTTTGAAGCTGCTCAAAATTCTATGGCAAATTACTTGAAGAATTTATACTTGCATAGCACATATATAGGCTAATAAAAATTAGATTTAGCCTACTTGATAAATCAAATTTTAATATTGCTTATTCTGTTGTATCAATTTTTTTCTCAACACTCAGGCTTAATAGAAATAATAGTTTAATAAAAAAATTATAGAATTTTTTTTTTCAAAAATTGATAAGCCTATTAAAAACAAATAAATAATATTAATGAAAACAAAATAATTCATTTTTTTTAAAATGTATCGAAGATAAAATTTGAAAAACTAATTGAAACTATTCTTTAACAATAAATTAATCACACTAGTTAATTGAATTTGTAAAGCAAATCTTGATTAATTAGGGGTAGGTAAGCAATGCACAACAAAATATTATGTTACACCTGTACAAACATTTTTTTCAAAAATAAAAAATAAAATAATTAATTTATAATCAAATGCACTTGCAATAATGCATAATTACCATAAACTAATTGCAAAATAATTTATAAAACCTAAATCATAAATGAATACATCTCATCATAGATGAAGTATAAAAAATAACCAAAGTCCACGAATGCACAACCTATCATAGGCCTGGAAGGTCAAAGAGGCCGCTTGCAATGTCCATCACATTGAAGGAGAAAATGAGGCTGCCATTTTATGAGGCCTTTCAATAGAAAAAATCAATAGGCCTACAAAGTGTAGACAAGAGAAAGCATCGCCACTGAATTAACACCACTTTTAATTACACAAAACACTTTCATTTAAACTCAATTCAAACTTCAAACTCAACTGAAAAAACAAAAAAGGTAAATGAAATTCAAATAATTAATCATTAATTATCACTAACAATTATCCCTGATTTTGATTTACCTTAAAATGTCTAATGACCTGAGTTGAAAGCGGCATAATCAACATTATGCTGCTTCCACCTTTGGAGTTATTAATGCTACTGAGTCAATCTAAAACTACAACCTCTCCCCTCATGGCAAGAGCGTTTCACATAAACTAACAGGCTGCAATATCAGCCTCTACAGCCTAAAAAATCAATATACTTCCCTCAACAATCCTCCATTGTAAGAAAAAAAGCATTGCAATGAGTTGTGTTTAATTAAAAATATGTATTTGTTTATTTATTTTATGCAACGCATTATCGTGTATCACAATGTAACTAATGTGTGCATGGCACTAGCTACAATGCATCATGCATGATAATATATTCAATATAGAAAACGTATTTACAACTCGGGGGGGGGGGGGGTTGGGATCAAACGGAGGGGGGTAGAAATAGTATATGTTTTAATTATTTATTATTAACCATGAATGTATTGCGTAATCCTATCAACATTTGACGTTTGGGAATATTGAACACATTTTATTATTTGTACACTTGCTTAAATGTCAAATTTATCTTTATAACATTATAACTGAAGAGGGGGATATTGCATGAGGGAGTAACCCCTATATGTAGGCCTGTTGAGTGATAGGGGGTTTGAGAGGCCCATTTGGAGTTAAAATCAATATTACTCTAAGCGGTTTTAACACTTAAATACACTTTTCCAATGTTTTGTAAATTATAATTCAAGCACAAATAAATAAAAATATAACAATGCATTACTATCAGTTCGCATGTGCATAATGTTGCATTGAAATTTGAGTTAACGCAATGTAGTCAATTAGCGAGTCCACTTGCATTATGCGTTTCATTTCTGCCAGGTGACGCATTCAGCCCAAATATATGGTCATACTTTTTATTCCCTTTTACTACACTTAGAACGCACTTTTTCCCATTATTTTTTTACCCACGTGGAGCCAACAACTTCATTTACCTACCTTAATCCTACATGCGCCCATTAATTTAAGCGAAGGCGCTATAAAATATCACAAAAGACGCACAAAACCTTATCATGACATGGTTGGAGACGGTCAATGAACTCATTGCGTCTTTGTTAGTAAATGTTCCAATAATATCCGGCTTGATATTGCAAAGTGCAACTGCATAGAGCTTGCAATAAAATACATTGTAAATGCATTATTTTATTTAATTGAGTTTATTTTATTTTGTATATATAAATATAATTTAATTAGCGTATTTTTTATATATTGCACGTATGTTATGAATAATTAATTAAACGTATAAAACTTTTGCATACGAAAATTTCATACATTTTCGTGATGCGCACAAATTATTACAACTATTTATTTCATTACAATAAAGCAATTAATTGTTGATAAAAACTTTGATTTTAATTAATGAGTATTGGAGAAAGTTTTTTTAAAAGACTTTTTCTCTGCATACTTTTACTACAGCTTTGTTTACAACTTTTTTCTACCTGTCTCATGCATACGATAGTAAAAAACATTGTTCCACTATATCGAGGGTTCATTCTTGTATGTATTCTCTAGCAAATGAATAATTCTATTGTTTATGATAATTTTTAAAGAAATAAATTAGTTACAAGTCTTTTTCTCTTCAAAATAAATTTTAGCCTTCTAGCATTAATAGTTGCAACCTAGTTTCAAATGACCGGTGCATGTTGATCAATATGTATGCAAAAGTCAATTAATTTAGCTAATTTCTCTTTATGAAGTTGTAATTTAACTGCTAATTATGTCAAATGTTGATGTATTAATTGCTTAAAATATGTTTCAACAACATTGTAAAACAATTCAAGATTCTTGTATTAAAATATAACGACATTTGGTAACATCTTGAACTACGTCCTTGATTTTTTCGCAGAAAATCTCCAACATAACTTCTCTCAATTTTTTTAAAATCTTATCCCAAGAAATTTAAATAAAAATAAAATTTTGAACCTAAATTTAAAATAAAAATAAGAAAAATAAAAAGTTTATGATAAAATAACGAAAATGCATAGTGGTTGAACTATTTCAAACGATATGTTATTACGTAATCGCCCATGCATATATTTTACTAGTAGTTGTATCACTTTATATTATCATATGATAAAGTACGTTAACTTATGTGTATTCACATTTAGCTAGTTTATTTCAATTCGTATTGTATCTCCATTAAACAATATAAATAGTTATATATTTTAATACATTTAACCCATATAGTAAGGCTTCAAATTCAGCCATATAAATATTTTTTAAAAAAAAACACTTCAAATGTTTACATACAATTGACAAAACTATTTATTTCTTGAAATATAAAATGATTAAACATATTAATGCATACCTCAAAAACATAAGCCACGTTGGGCCACATTATGTTAAATTTATTCAACCACAACCCATCTTTCTTAGGATAAAATGTATTGTTTAATAAAGATTAAGTTTATAACAATAGTTTGATCACAACATTAACACACTGAACATAACGAACTAAAAATTGAAACTTGGACATAACAAATAAACGATTTAGTGAAACTATTTTTCAACTTAAAATAATATGGGTTGCCATAGATTAGTTAGTGCATAGATTCCACGCATGCGCTTAGCGCTATAACCTACATATCCCAAGGCCATAGTAATAATTATTATTATTGAACATGCCTTTCACTAAAAGTATTAATAAAGTAATGTATTTTTCTTCATTACCATTTCAGTTCTTATGTAACTTTTTTGTTTTTAAATGCAATTGAAATAAATTATTAGATAAGACTAGCTAAAAACTAAGTTATAGGGTAAATTAACTAGAAAACGTCCGTTTTGTTTGAAACTAAAGAATGTTTCACAATTTTCCAAGAATTTAGTTGCATCCCAATATTATTTTCATTAATAAACTTTCCATTAAATAAATAGTTTGTATGTTCCATAGACTTTAATAGTAATTCCAACTGTAATATACAAGGCAATACATTCTATTTATACCGTAGAGGTTTAAAAAGTTTGTTTTACCAAATGTATTGCATTTTTCATTCCCTCCACATTTCTCTGTTGTTTGACATGTTTACTTTCTAATTGTTCGTGTTTAATGTAGGACACAAGACTGAAAGATCGAAAGAGATTAAGACATAAATGAACTTAATAAATTCTCTTTATTTAATCGTCCCACATTATATGGGTCAACCTATGAATACGACAAGCTAACGATGGTTGTGCTATTACAATGAGTTGGTATTATTATTGCTTTTGTTAATATTGCTATTATTGTATTAGTGTTATCATCATTATTAATACTAACATTAGTGTTGATATTGCTATTATTGTATTACTATTATCATCATTATTAATACTAACATTAGTGTTGGTATTGATATTGTGTTTACATGCATTGTGCTTGATATTTTCTTCATATATATTTATCCTCATTATCATTATTATTATTATCATTATCGTCATTATTTTTATTATTATTACTTGTATTATTACTAACGTAACGAAGGAAAAGAAGGGACCAGTGAAATGAAATGGAAAAATGATAAATGACAAATTAAAACTGAATTAAATTTTAAAAATTTATTTAATTATTTATAACATCTATATTGTGACATAAACAATTTTTGGATCTTAGCAGATTGTAGTAAAGTTGCTTATTTTTTGTTTATCTCGTACTGCATAGATTTTAGAAAAATTATAACCCTTGTAAATCAAGTAAGCTCTACTGTATATTATACAAACACACACACACATACACATATATATAAAGAATAACAAGCTACTTTTAATTTTTTTTAAATTTTATTCTTTAAATACAGCATGGAAAAAATTGAAACTCAAAAACTTATTATAATGTATATATAAATCTATATATGTATATATATTCGATCCTCTGGGGTCACCCTGCACAGCTTCACATTTAAAGTTACATTACATATGCTGTCAACATACGGCGCTCCATCGAAACCGGAGTATGCTTAGTATGTGTGACGTTAAGATCTTAACAAAAACATTTCAATAATTTGAACAAAAAAGATTAAGAGACAACAAATGAAAATAATTAAAAATATTAAAATATTAAATAAAAGTTAATGTTGACAATTGTCCGTAGAGTTTCGCGGATCTAGATTTGATGGAAGAAAACTTAAAAGTTTTGGAGAACTTTTTAAAATTTCATCTTTGCAATAAAAAAATTATAAGCATAAACACACACCCACACGCATGCACCACACCCACACTCACACACATACCCACACACACACCCACACAAACAAACAAAAAAACACATACACACAAACATATACACACACACATACACACACACACGCACGACACACACACTCACACACACACCCACACACACACACCCACACAAACAAACAAACAAAAACACACACAAACAAACACATACACACAAACATACACACACACACATATACACACACGTACATGCATACGCACACATACGCACACACACACACCAGCACACAGACATACACACACACAAACATTTATGTAACGAAAGTATCTTTTCCTGTTTTCAGAGAAATGTTTACATTTCGCGTTTACGATTCACTTGACTCTATAAATCTTTTGACTCATTTGAACCAGTTGACTCATTTGAACCAGTTGACTCATTTGACTCATTCGGATCAAGTGATTAATTTGACTCATTTTCAAAGTCATTTGACACTTGACCTCAAATTGAATATTAATCAGATTAGTACAAACAATTAATTATCATTTTATGTCGGAAGTTATTTTTCTTGGATTTATTAAAAAAAATAGTTTTTTTTATAAATAAAATATATTAAAAAAATATTTTTTATAAATAAAATATATTAAAAATAATATTTTTTATAAATAAAATATAATAAAAATAATCATTGTTTATAAATAAAATATATTAAAAATAATATTTTTTTAAATAAAATATATTAAAAATAATATTTTTTTAAATAAAATATATTAAAAATAATATTTTTTATAAATAAAATATATTAAAAAAAATATTTTTTATAAATAAAATATATTAAAAAACTATTTTTTATAAATAAAATATAATAAAAATATAGAAGCGATATATCAGATCACGTGTGAACACTGTGTGTATACCAAGCTAGAAACATATTTAAAAAAATCACAGCTGGTTTTACATTTTCTCTATGGCCACAGTGAAGTAAGATACGTCTATGATTAAGGAAGATTGATTATATAAATAAACGGGCCAATGCCCAGCGCTGCACCCGGATGGTGTAAAGACGGAGAACGAATGAATATATAAAAAACGGGCCTATACCCGGCGCTGCACCCGAATATGATTAAGGAAGAGAGGAAGACCAAAGCAAACATGGATAGAAACGGTGATGTGGGTGAATGATGAAAGAGTTTTTGTGATTTTGGGTTCAGTAAAAATGAAAGGAAAACATATAAGATGGATTTCCTGATTTAATCTGAAACCAAATAATTATCTTTTATTTTATTTTATTTTTTAAATTGTTTCTATTTAAACCAAAGTATTGAAGCAATAAATGTGGCGCCCAACCACACCCTCAACCAGACTTTTTTCACACTTAGGATGTTGAAAACTTCGTCTAAATTGAGTTTGATGTTTGAATGAATGGACGCTTTATGCGGTCATGGGACGCCACGTTTTTCTACAAATAAAACTTTTCAATGAATTTATGTTGACAGACTTCCCACACTGACATACATACATACATACATATATATATATA
>JARUHE010347476.1:0-10214 GCA_031471125.1 Archaeomysis grebnitzkii | reverse complement strand
TGTGTGTGTGTGTGTGTGTGTTTGTATATTTACGGGGAACCTTTCATTATCGTTGCAAGTTTCACTGAAGAGAACTTTTTTTGAATAGGTTTCAACTGTTTTCATTTAACAGTTTTACCTTTTTCTTACGTTAGTTGGATTTAGTTTTTGAATATTGAACACTTTTTTGCAATATTTCGATTTACTTGGACAGGTGTTATAATGTATTGTATTATATGGTATTGTATAAACAAGTACAAGTAAATTATATGCATTAAAAGTTGCGTTTGTATATTCAAAATGTTTCTAAATTTGTTTAACTATGCTATATGCTAATATAGTAATACTTTTTATTCATTTATTTTCAATGAAATTCCCTCTAAACCTTCAAGTAAAAATGTTGGTTAACCATGAACCAAATGATAAATTAACGAGGCCTAAAAAGTCATAAAAAGACTCTTATATAAAGAAATATAAGTTTTCGGCAAAAAATTCTTTCAGACATTCAACCTTAAAATCTGCAGTTCTTTCAATTGTTTTAAAATATACTTTCCTCTAAGCCTACAAATAATGATCTCGATTGACCCCGAGTTTCAATTTTCCTATAAAATGTAATTTCTAATAAATAAATATTGATTTTAAAAGCAAAGAATCCTTACTGACATCAATGTAGAATGCCATGTTCTTCATTTTTATTTAAACAATTTTTTGGTAAAACTATTTTTTTTTTAGATTTTGAAAAAATAGCAAAAGTTAGTCCACAAATCATCCACCGTCCCAACAACAACACCAACAACCCCAATCGGAGGTCAGTTACATAAGCTGTTTTTTCAAACAGAGATTAATAAGATGGTAATACAGACAGAAAACATTTAAACTTCGGTTTTTTAATTTAACAATGTTAAAAAACTATTCAATATATAAATTAAAACTATGTTTTTTTATATTTTTAATCATGTAATTGAAAAAGAGAAAGCAAACATAACACACTAAAATTAAAGCTTGTTAAATATGAGGAATAAAGATATGTTAGTTTAATTATTTTATTATTAGTAATTACATTTAATAAAAGGAACCCAAAATATTCTATTTTTTCACAACAAAAAATATATTAAAAAAACATTCTGTTTTTTCACAACAAATATAAGTAAAATTTATAAAAACAAAGTTTTTATAAATAAAATAAATTCAAAGAAAACTTTACTTTGTGACAATAAAATATACAAAAACATGACTAGTCTGGGGTTGTAATTTTAGAAGATTTGCCAGAAGCTTACTCTAGGTTGATTATGACCGGATTTACAATTCTTTGTTATTTCTCCTTGTAACCAATAATTTAACTGATTATATCAATTATGTTATTTGAGATCTATGATACTCCATCCTGTTGATGTGTTCATTGTAAACTTGTCTTCTATGGTACATTTCTTGTTGTTTTAATTCTATCTTTGTTGTTTGGGAAGAATATCCGGCATATAAATTATTGTAAATTGGTCTGTCAACGGATTTTTTTTTTAAAAGTTACATATTTTTGTATTTGTTTATTTGTTTATCATCATTAATATTATTAATATTAACATTATTTTAGTTAAGTTATGTCTAGTAACTTCAGTACGCTCGATGTTCATATGAATAAAACCAAAAATTAGAGATCAATTTAATTCAGATTATAGAATCATAATTTATTGAAGTATTAAGAATATATTTATTTAGAATTTCTTTCTGTATTGACTTTAATTCATACATAAAATAAAAGACCAACAAAATCAAATAAGTCTTGTTTGCCTTTTATTTTTAAAGTAAACAAATTTTGTGTGTTTTATATCAGAAAAATAATCATAAAATTTGATTTATTGATTCATATCATAAACATTGAATATTTGCATATTTAATAGATATTTTTAATGTTTGCTTAAATAAATATACAATTTACAAATTGGTTTAAGATGTATAGCAAATTATTATCTAGAGCTCTCGTTTTAGGTATTTCCTTATTTGGTGAAACCTTAATACTTTTTTAGTGTTTGGGGATCGCTTTTGATTCTAGTCTCATTGAACCTGAAGAGTGTAAAAGGGTTTTAAACAGACAAACCAACTAACCAACTTGTTTTTAATCTGTATACAGGATAGACAAAGATAT
Organism: Archaeomysis grebnitzkii; assembly: GCA_031471125.1. Taxonomy (NCBI): domain Eukaryota; kingdom Metazoa; phylum Arthropoda; class Malacostraca; order Mysida; family Mysidae; genus Archaeomysis; species Archaeomysis grebnitzkii. The sequence continues at coordinate 8,095 of JARUHE010347476.1, read as the reverse complement.
AAGCATTTATCAACGGAAAACAATCCGTTGTTTTTCATTTCGGAAATAAAATTATATTTCAAAACTTCCCGCGATCTCTTCTATAATTCTATTTATGATATAATCATGTGCAAATCTTCCTTACGCTGAATGATTAGCCACATCATCATGCTAAAGGCAACAAATTTTGTTTTTAGCAGTAGCTTTTTGCTACTTCTGCAAATATTGGTTAAATTCTTTCTTAAGAAGGTAACTCAGCACTAGTCTAATCCAGGAGCTACAACATTTTTGTCACTGAGTCAAATAGCTAAGAAAATGATTAGCGCTGATGGAATAGCCATTGTTTTCATACAAAATAGTTAACAGACCAATAATGAAAACACAAAACATATTTATTAACCAGCATACAATAAATAAAAAGTAAAAAAAAGACAAGGTTTGAAAAATGTCAAAAGTTGAAAAAAGCATAAGTAATAAAAGTGTTAGGAATTATAATTGTTAATCTTTAAATATTTATTATTAAGGCTGAGAAACAAATTGTATTTCAAGGTTTTCAATATTTTGACCCATGTTTACGTCATAAAAACAATTATATAAATAATAATAATAATAATTATTATTATTATTACTGTAACTTCATCAATGTTTTGACCCATATCTATGTCATAAAAACAATTATAATAATACTTATTGTTATTATTATCGTTACTTCAATTTTTCAATATTTTCATCTATATTTACGACATAAAAACAATAATAATAATTATTATTATTATTATTATAAAACGAGTAATAAAATTACTGCTATAATGAGTTGCTAAAAGCGTTAATGTAAATCTTGATAATTCATCCGAACTTTGAGTTCACAAGTTTGTGATAAAAGTTCATTTTATGTTAATTGATTTGGTGAAATTAACGAAAGTTCTCCAAAACAAATGTTATGAAATATTAATTAATTATGCATTCAAAACATACTGCAGGCACAGGCCTTGTTCTCATCTCCTTGTTTTTCTCTATCTCCCTCTTTTTCTATCGTTTTTATCTTTTTTCTACTTCTATCTCACATTTCAATGTTAGCTGTTTCGTTCTTATTAAATATTTGTCTTTTATTACCTTTACTTTTCTCTTGTTTTCTGTTCTTTCATCTTCTCTGACCTTCAATAGTTAAACATAGTTTCTAAAATGTAACTTGTTGTTTTTGTATTTTTTTAAAACTTAACTGAACTTACCTTCTATCAAGAAGAATATTTTCTTTTTTCAACTGTTTCAATTTATGAAAGATATTATTTTCAGATTTTCACCCTAACGTAAAAATAAATGTGGTCATGTTAAAACTCCGTTATCGTAAATCGAGTTCCTTAAAAAGTACATTTATTGCCCCATGTGAATTTATCCTAAACTATAGTATTCGCGGTAATTTTAAATTAACTTTATACATAACTTATATGTTATAGAAACTTTATTTAAAAAAACCATATCAACGACTAAAAGTTTCAAGTTTAAACTATTATAAAAATTATGCAATCTTATTTCACTTCAATTAATATTTTAATATTTTAAAGAAATAAAGTTTTTATTGCAGAGTTTTAATAAAATTCGTTTTACAAATAATCAAGTTTCAATTAAAATGTTTTCAAATATTTTAAATAATTTCAAATGTTTAAAGTATAATTAAGCCTACAAAAATAAAACATAAAATCAACAAATAATTGTTTGTAGAATTGTGTTTGATCTTTTAGAAATGGTTAAATTTTAAAAGTAGTGAAAAGGTTGATAAATTAATTTGAAAAGTAGTGAAAAGGTTGATAAATTAATTTGAAAAGTAGTGAAAAGGTTGATATATTAATTTGAAAAGTAGTGAAAAGGTTGATATATTAATTTAAAAATTAGTGAAAAGATTGATAAATTAATTTGAAAAGTAGTGAAAAGGTTGATAAATTAATTTGAAAAGTAGTGAAAAGGTTGATAAATTAATTTAAAAAGTAGTGAAAAGGTTGATAAATTAATTTAAAAAATAGTGAAAAGGTTGATAAATTAATTAAAAAAGTAGTGAAAAGGTTGATAAATTAATTTAAAAAGTAGTGAAAAGGTTGATAAATTAATTAAAAAAGTAGTGAAAAGGTTGAAAAATTAATTTAAAAAGTAGTGAAAAGGTTGAAAAATTAATTTAAAAAGTAGTGAAAAGGTTGATAAATCAATTTAAAAAGTAGTGAAAAGGTTGAAAAATTAATTTAAAAAGTGGTGAAAAGGTTAAAAGATTTCAAAAGATTTGGAGGCTTCGTCAGACTCATATTTTGATTGGAAAAAGATGTTAATTAATCTCGTGCTTAATTATTCATCAACGGAAGTATTTCTCCAAAAACTCAACCGATCCTCTAATTTCATTTCCATCAATTGCTTCCAATTATTTGGACGCTCCAAAAACTGAGAAAACTGTTGCGGTTTTGTTTTTTGTTTTATTTGTTTATTAAATTTATGTTTTAATTTTTGCATTAATTTATTTGATTTATGTTTATTATGATATGTTATCTAATTTAATTTATTAATCTGTAATTTTAATTAGTTATAATTTATTTATAAATTTAATTAATTAAAAACTTAATTTGTAAAAACGAAAAAAAAATTCGGTCAATAGATTTTTTGTTTTTATAAAATATATTGTTCAAATATATTTGCTCAAAATCAAATAAGTTTAAGAATGATTTAAATGTTTGCTGCAAATTAGTTACCATGTTTAGTTTCTGATACCAAATACCAAATAAAATTACTTACGATATCACATTTACATTGAGTGCTACACCAGAACAAATTCCCTGGGTCGTAATTTTACAGAACAAATTCCCTGTGTCGTAATTTTACAGAACAAATTTCCTTTGTCGTAATTTTACAGAACTAATTCCATGTGTCGTAATTTTACAGAACATATTCCCTGTGTCGTAATTTTACAGAACAAATTCCCTGTGTCGTATTTTTACAGAACAAATTCCCTGTGTCGTAATTTTACAGAACAAATTCCCTGTGTCGTAATTTTATAGAAAAAATTCCTTGTGTCGTAATTTTACAGAACAAATTCCTTGTGTCATAATTTATACCGAAACAAATACGAAATAATATTATCAATAATTAAACATTTTTTAAATTGTATTGCAAAAAATAAGACATGTCTTTCAAGACAATCTCATGAATACGATTAAATAAGAAAAAATCGATCAAACAAGTATCAGGTGATACCGAAATATTTAGAAATATTTGTTTTTAAAATTAAACTTATCCTCGTGAAATTGTGTGTTTGATGTATTGAACCTTTTGACGAACAATTTATAATTTTTTTAATTTATTTGTTTGGTCCTTAGTTCCAGATATCTGGGAATGGTACTATTAAAATTATTTTTCTTCATAAGAGTTTTTTTTTTAAGTCTGCCAGAAAAATTGGCTAAACGATCTAAGAATGTGAGTTGATTGTTGATAAAGTTGAATCAGATCTTAAAGATAAAAAAGACAAAAAAATAAAGATAAAAATATTGCTGCTTCATTGAAAACATTTTTATTCAATTTTATTTCTTTATATCTCACGATTCTAGTTTTTCAATTCAATTTAATTTTTTAATGTTGAGCTCTGACTAAGAATGGCACACTGAAAGTACTTGACTAACTTTTTATGTCTAAAATAGTCAAAATTTACATCATCAAATTTACTAACCTTTGTTAAAAAGGTCTTGTAAACAAAGGTTAGTCAATTTTATTATGTAATTTTTGACTATCTTGAACATAAAATTTATTCTAGTGTTTTCAGTCCATATGGTATCATACCTTATTTGACTTACTAATCTTATGGTAAAAATGCCAACAACTTGTTAGCCACAATTCTCGCATGGGTTAATGTGCAAATTCCATGACCTTTCATCATTAAAAATAAATTATAAAGAACAAAATGAGATAACAAAAAATATTTCAATTCTACAGTTCAAATAGAAATGTTTAATCATATTTTATTTGTATTTTATTCACAAATGAAAATCTACAAAATTGTAATTAAATATAAATATACACAAGTAAGAACTAAAAATGTATTTAGTTCAGAAATAATGAGTTGTTCTAAATATAATCTTTCATTAAGCCTAAGAGAAAATAAACTAAGCAAACAAAAACCAAAATTTTAAATTAAATAATTAAGTTTAAATGAAAAATTATAATTTTTCGATAATTATCGGTAAAAATGGAAAAAGAGAAATTAATTTAAGTTTATCCAATATTTGTGTAACCAATGAAGTGAAATCGGTTTTCATCCGAAAGGTTAAAAAACATTTTAATTAAAGAGCAAAACTTTTCTTGATTTTCTTCTTAATCTCAAAAGACAACAAAGACAAACTTATCAACATCCGGGCATCAATGAAACCAAAGTTGTGATTAATTTCCCTTTTAATTCCGAATGAAACCTTACACAAGTATCATGTTGGGCTCAGGTTCAATCTGCTTCATTCAACTGGAATATTCCCTTCACCTCACTATTGCCCTTCCATTTGTAGACATAGATGGGAAGGAAAGTTTTAATCTCAGCCTTCACTCACTAAACTACATGAATACCGATGTTTGAAGGCCTAAGGCCGTGTTCTCAACCACACTTTTTCTTGATTAAATCAACTTTTGTTTAAAGCACATTAACACAACGCTATACAGTTTTGATTCAAATCAAGAAAAGTACTAAAAATACTATTATCAAAGAATATAAATCTTCTTCAATTGAAAAATCATGGAAATATACGAGTTCAAATTATTCAATCAGCTTTATAAACAACTAACGTTACAAATAATAATAATAATAGTAATAAAAAAATAATAATAATACCTACAATAATAATACGAACAACACTAATAGTGGCCCTGATTCATAAAATATCCCTATTATGATATATCCTTTACAGACAAGCAGGGCGTACATCGGGAAAAGGAGGCTATTATTATTATTATTATTATTGTTATTATCATTAATATTATTAGCTACGTTAGTATTCTTGTTAGATACTTTATTAATGCTATTATTAATATTATTATTAATGTTGCTAGCTATATTGTTAATGCTATTATTATTATTGTTATTATTATTATTATTATTGTTATTATTATTATTATTATTGTTATTATTATTATTATCATTAATATTATTAGCTATAAAAATAATGTTATTATTATTAATTTTATTATTATTATTATCATTATCAATTAATATTATTAGCTATATAAATAATGCTATTATTATTATTATTAATAGTATTATTATTATTATTAATAGTATTATTATTATTATTAATAGTATTATTATTATTATTATTATTATTATTAATAATAATAATATTACTAGCTATATTATTAATGTAAGTATAAAGTTTGAATGACGTGAATTTTTTCATTGCCTTCTCCTTGATATCTCCGAAGACTCATCAATGTCTTCATTATTTAATAAATCATAATTTAGAATAATGGCGAATGGCGAAATTTTGCCGATCTTTTCCCTGTCTAATATTTCTTTATTTTTATTTTCACGTTTTTACCGAAGAATAAAACATCAAACATTCTTTTGTTATTTTCTTATTATTATTAGTTATAGTATTAGTATTAGTTTTAGTGATGGTGTTAGTACTATATTAGTGTTAGTACTAGTATAAGATTTTGGGATGGTGGTAATAATGGTAATTACTATTAGTACTAATATTAGGGTTAGTACCAGCATTAGTTTTTGTGATGGTGCTAGTAATAGTACTTACTATTAGAACTAATATTAGTTTTAGTAACAGTAATTACTATTAGTACTAATATTAGTGTTAGTAATAGTAATTACTATTAGTACTAATATTAGTGTTATTAATAATATTAGTGTTAGTACCAGTATTGGTTTTTGTGATGGTGTTAGTAATAGTAATTACTATTAGTACTAATATTACTGTTAGAACCAGTATTAGTTTTTTTGTGGTGGTGTTAGTAATAGTAATTACTATTAATACCAATATAAGTATTAGTTTTTTTTTTAGTTTTTGTGATAATGTTAGTAATAGTAATTACTATTAGTAATACTGTTAGTGTTAGTATTAATGTTAGTTTTTGTGATAGTATTATTATTAATGTTAGTAGTGGTATTAGTATTAGTATTACTGTTAGTGTTAGTATTATTATTTGTATTTGTGTTAGTGTTAGTAATAGTGTCAATATTATTATTAGTATTAGTATGTGTATTCCTGTTACTACTAGTGTTATTATTAGTCTTAGTTTTCGTAGTGGTGTTAGTACTCGTTTTCGTATTAGTATTAGTGTTAATATTCATTTTCGTATTAGTATTTGTAGTGGTATTAGTATTAATTTTCGTATAAGTACTACCACAGTAATAGTATTCGTATTGGTGTTAGTATTAGTGTTCGTATTAGTACTAGTGTTAGTATTAGTAATCGTATTGATGTTAGTGCGAGTTTTCGTATTAGTATCACTATAAGGTATTAGTATTAGTGTTCGTATTAGTATTAGTCTGTTATGTAATTTTTATGTCCGTGACATCAATGAGGCCTCTTTTTTAACATAATTTTTTAAGTTATCAGCAAATCAATATAACTTTTACGACTACAATAAATTATAGTTTGGTAGTTTCGCAATTCTTGGCTCAAAAACGATGAACGTTTTTTGATTTTAAATACAAAAAAAGGTTTAAACGTTCAAAAGAAAGATCTCAATAAGCTCAACCCAACGATATAATTTGTTTAAACTAGCAATAAAAACTGACTGAATAAGGACAACAGCGATCTCATTGCAATGGTGTCACGGACTGTAATACTCATTCAGACGTCTAGAAAGAACAAAATTAAAAACTTTTGTATGTAATTATTCTATCTTTTTTTGTAACACTTGCAAGTAAGAAAGTAATGTATTTACAAATACACATATGTATATACATATACATATGTAATTATATATTATACATTTAAGGTAATAGTACAAAAGGGTTTCAAACATTATTATATTTTTTTTTAATTTTATTATTACAAATATTTAAATAGCACCAAAAATTGTAAATGTTGATACAATAACTTTTAAAAAAAAATTAAAATGTTATTACAAAATGTTTCAAAACAGTATTACCAAAAAGTGTTATAATGTTGCTGCAAAAAAATTTACAACAACAAAATTACCATTTTTTTAATTGTATTACAAAAAACGTTTTAAAATATGTTTAAAGAAATTAAAAACAAAATTATAAGTTTGTTTTAAATTTTTTTATCAAAAGTTTTGAAATATTGTTACCAAAAGTTTTGAAATAATTTTTCAAATAGAGAAGGATAATGATCGTAAGAAAAAACATTTTTTTTCTCTCATTTGAACAATATGTCGCCATCGGATTTTCTTGTAAATCGTCAATTTTTATATCATTACATTCACATTATATAAATGATCACAAATGTTTTATTTATTTATTTGATTACTGGTGTAGTCAACCTCGTGCTTAGGTCTGACTTTTTTATGCAGGAAATCATAGTTTGTTATTTTTTGTTGAAGTAAATCTACGGATAAAGCTACTTTTATTTTAATTATATACTTATTATTAATATAATATTTATATTCGCAATATAAATTTAATTTATTTTTAAATTAAGTATATTCGAACGAAACAGTTTCTTTCTTCAATTACCTTTTGATTCCACAAAAAACTTTTTGTATGCTAGTATAACTTTTTCTTTTTATAAAATATCACTTTCTAACAAAGAGACAGTTCTATACACGTGTGACAAGCATGCGTTTAGGAGAACGGAAAAAACATTATATAAAAAAGATAAATGAAGCATAGAAAATAGAACTGTGCATACATAAGTTTGTAGAGATCTACAGATATGGATGTTTGTATAATACTCCAACTGATAAATGTTCGTTTATAATTTGGCCGAAGCTTTGTCCGGATAGAGTGGAAAACTTTGGTTATCGGTCTGATGTAATATTTGATGTGACATTTGTAATTTGGCTTAGACCTTTTCTCTCATCTTGGTTGTCAACTCAAAACCCTTCAACCTGTGACTCTCAGCTGCATTTTCATTTAGCGTGGCAGTTTCGTCGTTTATTTCTGTTCTTCTACTTTTAATTG
>JARUHE010347465.1:0-10215 GCA_031471125.1 Archaeomysis grebnitzkii | reverse complement strand
TTTTTTTACTTTTCTTATTTTATTCTTCAAAAAGCAAAATTACACAACCATTATAAGCATTGTGGAGCATATGAATTACATTCAATCAGATGTTCTCCAAATTTAAAATGGTGAAAGTTACAAAGCGGTACACGTCCGATTTAAAAACAAATGTAATGTCACATTTTATGAAATAATAGTACTAATTTATGAAATAAGAATAAAAAATAATTGTAATATAATAATAAATGATAAATATTTAAATAAATTTTCCCCACTAAAACAAAAAAACTTACTGTCACTTCATCTCATGAAGATTGGAGATGGGGTGATGAAAAATATTTTTTTCATTTTAAAGAGGACGATCATTTTTGATCGGTTTCGTTCGTTTTTAAGCTTTTATTGCAGAAAAAGGCTACTTCGGGCTAATTTTTTTGTTGAAAAAGGATGAAAAAAAATTTTGGAGGACAAAAAAACACTGATTTTCATCACTATGAATTTGGAGAAACACTAAACATCTGATCAGTAATTATTGAGGTTGACGGTTTCAGTTTGAAATGTTGGAACGCCGGGGAACTCGTCGTGATGAAGTGGTATGTTCTTGGTTCCCAAATGTGATGGAACACTACAGAAATACACCTAACCTCACCCAACCTATATAAATAAGAGGGCATATAGAAAATCAAAAAACAAATTATAAAACCTTAAATAATGCGATATTAAAATTTGGCTAATTTCAATGAAGGCTTCTAAAATTCGGATGATTTTAACAAAGGCTTCTAAAATTCGAATGGTTCAAAAGAGGTCTGCCAGGCTTCTATCAGGGTTATTGCAATTATTAATCAGTATTTCAGGCAATTTTAGCATTATCATGACCAATGTGCCAATTCATTTTTTTTAAATTGAAAGAGTCCAAGACTCGAAGAAAATTGGATAAAAAGAGTCCATGGCAGTAGAATGAAGTAAATATCATTATTTAAATATCTTTGGTCAATTAACAAACTATGTAATTTTAAATAAGTGTTCAACACTTATTAAAGTGTTCAATGTTCAATTATATTCTTTAACATAATAAAAAATATAAAAGACAAACATTCAGCTTGGGTGGAAGACAATAGTATTCAAATAAAATTGGCACAGTATGTTTTGGTTCAGCTTTGGTAAAAAAATATTAAATTAAAATTGGCACACTGTTAAATAATATATATTTTTATTATTAAATACAAATTTCAGTGGTTATGTAGTAATGTAGAATTTTAGATAAAAAGTCATATGTCAAACAATTAAACTAATGAATCTTACTTTATAATATTACCTGTATGTAGCATTACTTAAATTAAAAATAAAATAAACATATTAACCAATCAAAGTTTTGATAATAAAGTAAATTGAAAATTAGGGTGAGAATTAGAACCACACTAAAAAGATACAATAAGTGAAATGTCGCTAGACCAGGGAAAAGTGTGATATCAACGTCAATTCAACTACAGGCCTTTCTCATCGAAATTGGGGATTGTCTTTTGAGGCATTTTCATAATCCCGGGATTTTAGGATAAGATCAGTGTTCATCCCGGGATTGTTTGTTTTTAAGAGATGAATATTCATCTAATGACAGACTAAACCTTTTGCCACTCTTGAAAGATATTTTCATTTCCATCATAACAATTTCTTTTACAAGCTCATATTCTTTATAAACAAGTTACATAACATGATTCGGATTTTTTTGGCAGAAACATACCTTTCTGACTGAAAGCTCATCTGATAAATTCACTTTTACTGAGATCACTTGGAGGAAAACCATCTATATATATTTATCCCTGACATTATGAGAAGGAAGGGTTGCAAAATTTAGTAAAAATCAAAGTACTTGTAGAAGAACTGAAAAGTGTCAACACAAGTGCACCACCTGTCCACAGCCCTCAGAAGCAGAGTAGTGACTGAAGTCAGTCAACCGTCCCATGCTCATTCATACTATCATAGTCACAGTCAGTGTTGGTTGTGTTGCCAGAGGTTTCATGTATAATATCCACAAAGATAGCAACACTAACACGGCACATGACCTAAACAAACCTAACTTAGCCTAGCCAAACTTAATTTAGTGTAGCCCATTATAACTTAACCAAACCAAATATAGCCTTGCCTTGTCTAGTCTGGCCTAGCTAAAAATAACCTAACTAAATGCAAACCAATCCTAACCAAGTATAAATTCTCAACAACTTTTAATAAATAAATTTTTTGAACAAACATTTATTTTTTAAATAATACTTAATAGCTATTGTTAGAGGGTTAACCAAAATCAAACTTTGGTTTATATCTTTTTTGTACTCGATTTTAAAGGAATGTTTACTTAGAGTAAAACTTGATTCTCTACACTTTAGTAAGAAAACATTTTACTTATAAATATTTTTTTTATTAGTTTTTTTCAGGAGATTTTATTAAACCTGCAAGATTGAGTTGCTTCCATTAGTTATTTTTTTTTAGAATCTTTTTAAAAATAATTTTCATAATTTTTCTAAGCAGAAATGTAAGGCACTATATGAGTTACTCTTGATTGTTGTTAGAGTTAGTTGTTAGTTATTTATGGACTTATTTTCTTCCAAAGTAATTAAAACATTTTTTTATTTTTTTAGAGCAATGATGATTGAACATAAATGAAAGATATTTAAGAAATTTATCTGAAATAATTTTCCCAAAAATATTTGAATTTATTGAAATATTTAAGTTTTTATGATGTTTATGAACATGTGAATTTTTCAAAACAAGACTAAATTTTTTATATTTTGTATTTTAAACCAATGATCATTTAATATATATGAAAGATATATGCATTAGGAATGATACATCTTGAATACATTTTTGTTGAAAACTTGAATTAATTTAAATAATTATGTTTTTGTAAGGACTTGTGGAATTCAGAACAATGATTTATAGATGTCTCCACTATAAACTTGTAGGGTTTGGTTAGTACTAGTTATTATTATAGTTCAACATCAAATACCCAGATTTTTGTTGAGCTTACTGGTAAAGAAAAGTTCTAAATAAGTTTTACTTTTCGATTATTGTTGGTGTCATCTTTGTTGTTATTATTGAAGAAAAGTTGTTCATAATGACTGTCCAATCAAAACTGTTAAGAGTAATTTTTTTTCAAAAACCTTTAAGAAGTTATAGTCAAAAACAGGTTTTCAACTCTGAAAGCTCTTGAGCAAAAGTTTAAAGTTTTTATTTGAATAGTTACAGAATATTTTGTTATGAGCATTTGACAAATTTTGTCAAGAGTATTTTTTTTAAATAATATTTATGGAGTTATAGCAAAAAAAACAATTTGTGGAGATACAAAAGTTGTTATAATGACCATCCGACTAATAACGCCATGAATATTTTTTTATACAAATTCAATATTTATCAAATTATAACCAAAAAATTATTGAACTCATACAAATGTTTGTGTGTATACCTACAGTAAATATTAAAGTTGAACTTTGGGTTTTGTAGAAAAAATGTAAATATTATTGAGCTTCTTGTCTTAATAGAAATTTTTATTTTTTTCAGCCTGCTTATCAAAATTTACGTCAAAGAGTGGAGGGACAGGTTCTACGATTTCTGGAGAAACAAGTGTGGAAGTCTGATTTGAACAAGAACCAATTACGTGATGGTGTTCGTAAACATGTACAAGAGTAAGTTTAGTTTCAAGTTACTGCTCAAATAGTTAAAAGTGTTATTAGCTGTGAAAGAAAGATCTCTAAAACCACCACTAATTTTAAGGAGTGAGCGGTGGAGGTATATGATTGAAAGACCTAAAAATTATTTGATCAAATTTCACATTTAGGTTTCATTACTCCATTTTTATCAAGCATGCCAGAAGCTTATATAGTGTCTATACATCTTCATTTTATATAGGATTGATTAATGTTTTTAATATATTAATTGATTTTTTTGTTTCATTACTTTTTATCTGATTTTTCTTTTTATTTACTAGAAATGATTTTTCATGTTTTGATTTGTGCACTATTTTTTTCATTTTTCGTTTGATTTGTACAATAGATTGGAAATAAAGTGCACATAAATAGTTTCAAAGGTGAATTTTTGAGTAAATGCTGTTCTTCCACCTTGTAACACCTTTTTTGATTGATATTTTGATATCAAATTATTTGGTAAAAACATTTTATTTTTTTATATAAAGTTACTGGATAGTTGTGAGACATTTGAATTGTTTGGTTTGCGGATTACTAGTATTGAACAGCAATTAGTTAATTTGTAATTACAATAGACATTGTCTAAGTAAAATTTTTGACATTTAGAATTTATAGAAAATAATAATAGGCTTTTCTTCTCAAGTAAAATGGTACTTGAAAATATTTGCCAAAAATAATTATTTTAACATTTTATTTATTGTAATATTGTTGTTTTTAAAAACTTCGCAGCTTTGTTTTTTAAGAATTTCCTCTTACTTCTTTGTTTTTAGAGTTAGAAAATAAAGTTCACTAAATAAAATTAATAATGCTAAGACTATTTAAAAAAAAATATTTAGGGTTTCCAATTTTAGGCCAAAACTCAATATTTTTTTCCCTTGAAAGTAAGGTTACATTTTTTCCAATGGCTTACTTACACATTGATCCACAAGCAGTAGATTTAGTTGTTAAATAGTCACAAAAGGTTTTTAAGCTTTTTCTTTTGAAAATTTAATTAAATTTCTTCTTTAAAATTTATTTTATACAGAAAAAATTACCATTCTACTTTTCATGTTTTTAAGTAGCTATAACATTGGTTTCCATTGTTTACATTTCAGATCTGGGATTTTGGATTCTGGCATTGATGCTATCATCAATCAAGTTGTGAACCCTAAAATAAAACCAATTATTCTTCCATATGTTGAAGATACAGTTTATAGTTTCCTTCAAATTGATAAACCTCGTAGGGAATGGAAAGGTAAATAAATTGTTTCCCTTTTGTCTTTTTATATTTGCTTACAAAATTAAAATTTTCCATTTCGTTCTAAGCAAATTCAAAATTGTATATTCAATCTAGCTATTTACTTTTATTGATTAAAATCTTTTTAATCTTACAAAGATTTTACTTTCCTTAACAAATTTATTCATAAAGATTATAAATCTTTAAAAAAATATAAAACTTGTAATTCAAAAGAGTTATATATTGTAAACTTATGTCCAAATAGCCCATAATTACCAAGTATTTTAATTTATCAATTTCTGAAAATTGCATTAAATGGCTTTCTACTTTTGTTTTTGGCTAAATATTGAAATATATTCGGATAACACCAGATTTAATTACACTGCAATGTATATTAATATTCTATACATTTTTAATCTTGATAGTTGACATATAATTTTATGTTTATCATTTCATATGTAATAAAATGTGTTTTATATGTGAAACATTTTCTTTTAACGTAAAGTTAAAAGCTTATAAATTTTTAACAGGGTATGTGTTTGGTTTGTTAATTATAAATCTGTTCAGAAAATTTATATTTTTTTCTATTAATGTTAAATGTCATTTTATTAGAAGTTGTTCAAGAGGATGAGCTCCCAAGTGCACCAAAAGAAGTTGTTCCTAAAACAGAAAAGGAACCGTTGGCCACATCAGTCCTACCTCCTAAAGAAGAATCATTGCTTCCCATTCAGACAGATGTCATATCGTCGGAAGAAGATGACGTTTTTGCCCGAGCCGCCTTGAGTAAACTGAAGACAAATGTTGCATCTCCATTAAAGGTAAAAATAAAAAATCAGCTTTGTGTTGAACATGAACTTCTCTATTTAGATGGAGTCTAATTGTATTTCTTTGGCAAAACTGACATTCTAAACAAGTGGCCTTTTCTCTAGTTCCATATACAGTTATTTATTCCTCATAAATATTCTGTTATTTCCTGGCCTGTAACTCTCAGGTAGATATAACTTATTTTATTTTAAGAGATAGATATCTTAAAGCATTATTGTAGCTAAACTGTCTGAATGACACTCATTGTTACCTTAAGATATTGATTGTTGACTTAATGGTGTAAGCTCTTCTTAAATTAAATTCAAGTACTTGGTGCATCACCTGGCCTAGGCTATTTTATTAAGCTGTGTTTGAAAAACAGTTTTTATAAATGACCTTTGATTGTTGGTGTTGGGGCAGTGGATGATATTTTTGAAGGCTTAGAGAAAAGTTTATTTGAAACAAATGAAAGAACTGAAGATTCTTAGGTATAATGCCTGAAAGGTTTTTTTTTGCCAAAAACTAATATTTCTTAAGATAATAGACATTTTACAAGTTTACAATTTATCATAAAATTAATGATTAACCAAGATTTTTGTTTAAAGGCTTTGAGATAATTATATTGGAAAAAAATGAAAGAAAAATGTTAATATAATAATATATAAAATTTTATCAAAAATTTATATACTTTTAGAAACTTAAGTTTTAACATACAAACACAGTTTTCAATGCATAGCATTTACTCGTGCTTATTTATATATGCATTCATCTTGAAATCAAATGAATATTTTACTAAAAATGTTTATAATCTAATAAAAGTATTGAAAATGTTTACAATACTTTTTTTCTAATGAACCATTTCATTTCACTTTTGGGCTGCTATTCACATATTTATAGTTGGTATCTCATATATTTTAGATGGAAGATGAAAATGCGAGGGATGGTTTTTCCGACAATAAAATCCCCGAAGAAACCATCACAAACAAAGTAGAAAAGTTATCCATTCAAAGTATCCCTGAATCAATTTCTCTGCCAGTAGAAGAAATGGAAGTGACAACTAAAGATGAAGAAAACAATCCAAAATTGTTTGACAATCAGTCATTGGATAGCATTTCTAGTAATTCTTCTGGATTGAGCTTTTCACCTTTGTCTGGAAAAGCCTCAATTGATAAATCATTGTCAGATCTTAGATCGAATCAGTCCACTCCACTGGTTGATGAGAGAAAATCACCAATGGAAGTCGACTCTGTTGAGTCCGAATTTCCCACAATGAAAAATACCTTTGGTAACCTTGCCCAAAACGAAGAGGCAAATGTATCAACAGTAGATGCAGCAAGAGACAGTCCTTCAAGTCAGAATGGCAATTCTCAAACTAGTTTACCATCTTCAAGTTCAAGGAAGAATGATGAAAAAGACAAGTCGGTGAAAAGTGATAGATCTGAAGGTCAAGTCACTACAAGTAGTAGCTCAAGCAGTAGTAGCAGTAGCAGTAATCCAAGCTCACCATATGTTTCCATCAATTCTGCTGAAAATACCAATGAAGAGAGTGACTCACAGAAAAAAGGAAAATCTGATAAATCAAGTTCTAAAGAAGAGAAGACGGATTCTGCCAAAAAGTCAAAAGAAAAAGACTCGTCAAAATCGCAAGATGATCACTACTCTCATAAAAGTAAACATCGTAAGCATCACAGACGAGACAAAGATGACGACAAGGACAGATCGAAAGGAAGTGGAAACTCTTCTAGTTCCAAAAAAGAAGCAACATCGCATTCTAGCTCATCCGATAAGAATAAAGAAAAATCTTCAAGTAGTAGCAAGTCTTCATCTTCCTCTGACAAGCATAGACATAGCAAACACAGTAGCTCTTCTCATAGCAGAAGCCATCATAGGCATGATAAAGACCATAAAAAAAGTGAAAAAGGCTCAAGCAGTAATGACCAAAGCTCTACAAAAAGTAAGGATGAAGGGAAAGATAGTAAGCATATAGATAAATCAAAACCAATAGTGTCAAAGCAGTCTGATAAAATACCAGAGAAAATGAAACCTAAGCTTGTACAAGTCAAGTATTTTGATATTGATATAGGATTATTGATGCCAACTGATTCACAAGATAAAAAGAAAAAGAAAAACCCAAAGGATGATAAAGATTTAAATGTAGAAAAATCTAAACTACCGGTAAATTGTGTTAACACAAATGAGAACAAAAACCAACATAAAACTGACAATGAATCTAAAAATAATTCTTCTAAAGAAAAAAATGCAACAAAATTAAATGATAAAATTAAAGATAAACATGATTTGAATTTTGATAAAAAGGTTTTAAAAGATGTGAATTCAACCACTCCTAAATTATCGACAAAAAATAAAGATAGCTCAAATAATGAAAAACATTTCATTTCGAAGAATAAGCAGCAACTATCTACAAGTAAAAATAATGACCAAATGAAGAAAAATAAGTTAAGTTTGAAAAGGTCTGCAAGTCCTTCTGAAGATCAAGAGCTAACTAATAAATCAAAGAAAAATCAACTCGAGAAAAACAACAATGAAACTACTTCCAACAGTTCTCACAAAATTTCTAATATGAAGAAGAAAGAATCAACAAACAAGGAGAACAAATTGGCTAAGACCTCAAATTTTGCCAAGGAAGAACCAAAGCCCTTGCCTGACAATGGTCTGGTGTTGATCAATGATGAGGGAGAATTGATGATGCTCAGCTATGACACGTCCAGCGACTCCAGTTGTCCTCCTTCACCCAAGAGAGAAAGAAGAGCACTGAGCCCACCTCCGGGAATGTTTGATGATGATAGCAATCTAGAACCGACATTTGAAGGGTTTGGCAACAAAATCTCACTTGATTTTAAACCAGATTTTCTTGGTTTTAAATCGTCAAGTAAAAATTCTTCAAAGTTGAAGTCTTTGTTAAAGGCGATTGCAATGTCCGTTAATCAAGAAGACTCGTCTTCGGAAGATGAAGAATATTTGAATTCAGTTGAAATAACAAACTCCATTGGAACCATGAAGAAAATTGGCAGCAATATTAAAAGTTCAGAAAAAGGAAAACCCAATAAAATAAGGAACAAAAGAAAATATTTTGATGATGTAGAAACTACAAATAAGAAAATTAAAAACTCAATTGCAACAAAAAAGAAGTTTATTTCTAAAGAAGTGATAGAAAGTTCTAGTGATGATGATGAAGAGGAGGCTTCATCTGATGGCTCATCAATTGTAGTTCTTGACCAAAAAAACGGAGGTATGAATCTTTCTGACGATTTCGAAACAGAAGATTCAACGGAGTCTATAGAAATACTACCTAATGATTCAAAGAAAAAAGGGAAAACTGAATTCAAAGGAAAAAGAAAACCAATTGAAAGGAAATCTTACACCTTACTCACACCAGAGGACGATGGGAATAGACCAAGTAGCAGAGAGTATGGTAAGTGTTGTTTCCTTATATTTTTACAGTTTTTGTATGTCAGATAGATGAGAATTCTGTCAAAATCTGATTTGTTTATTCTTTATCCACCATTTCAAAATTCTCTACACCTGTACTGACTTCCCATTGTAAGCTTTGTTTTTCAAGTAATTTGAAAAAATCAGTTTGTTTAAATAAAAATTGTCGTACATTGTTTAAATGATTTTATATCGAGGGTTCCGTTAGGAAAAAGCTCTATATAGGTTTTATTTTTCCGTCGTCGTCGTCTGCACCTGAAAATCTATTAGTGTTAAAACAACTTTATTTTAAGAGATACAGAGAACTTCCATAAAAAAAAGTTGTTTGTCTTAACTTTCCAGCCAATATTGTTATAAATATTTTTTTTTCACAAATTAACATTTACGGAGTTATAACCAAAAAGCCCTCAATTTTTAACTCTAAAAAAATTGGAGCAAAAGTTTAAAGTTTTTTGTTTGACAAGTTACAAAAAAATGTATTGAAGAAAAGTTGTTTATTATGACTATCCAATCAAAATTGCCGGGAGTAATTTTTTTTAAAAACCCACCTTAAAAAAGTTATAGTCAAAAACAGAGTTTTTGGAAAATTTTATTGAACAAAAGATGTTTATTAGGACTATATATATATAACAAATATTGTCGCAGGTAATTTTTTTTTGAAAAAAATATATTTATGGAGTTATAGCCAAAAAACAGGATTTATTTATTTGAAAAGTTACAGAAAATTTTATTGAAGAAAATTTGTTTATAATGACCATCTAACCAATACAATCAGAAGTATTATTTTTTCAAAAATCAACATTTACGGAGTTATAGCTAAAAACCCTCATTTTTAAACTCTAAAAATATTTGAGCAAAAGTTTAAAGTTTTTTGTTTAAAGAGTTACAAATAATTTTATTGAAGAAAAGTGGTTTATTATGACCATCCAATCAAAATTGCCAGAAGTAATTTTTTTTTGAAAAACCCACCTTAAAAATGTTATATTCAAAAATAGAGTTTTTGAGCAAAAGTTTAAAGTTTTTTATTTGAAGAGTTACAGAAAATTTTATTGAACAAAAGTTGTTTATAATGAC
>JARUHE010347454.1:0-10216 GCA_031471125.1 Archaeomysis grebnitzkii | reverse complement strand
ATAGTTCGTATAATAGGCCTACATATATAAATCTGAATATAATTTAAGGCTCTTTAATTATTTATTCCACTGTTTACTATGTTTAACAGACATATAGAATCAAAAGAAACAAACACACAAGAACCTTTGAAACACACCCCACCGAGAGGGGGTGTTATTACCTTATCTTCCATCCCCCCCCCAGCCTCCATAAAACGCGTTACTCTTACAAATTTCTTGGCGCCATTCTGGAAAAGATTTATTTGTTCTTTTTACACCTTTTCTAGATTTATTTCCATTTAGAGAGCCAGAGAAAGCATAATTTTATTTATTATTGTTTGGGTTAATTTATCTTCATTATGGTAGTACGTTTTCATTTTTATTGGTCTGTTGTACACGTTTTTCAAAACTTGTTGGCAGTGAGTCACGTGCTTGTATAGTCTGGGCAAATTATCTATAAGTATGTGAAAGTCGTGTAGATTTTATCTCTAAATAGATCGTGTTATGAATAGCACTACAGCGTGTGTACTTGTTTGTATTTGTTCTTACGCTTATTGATAATATCGTGAAACTTTAAATATAAAATGTGTAGTATGCGTTGATCAGATAATTGGAGTATTATAAAGTTATAATTTTCTTCCTAAACAGGTGTTACGAAATTTGGAAACAAGTCTTCCATTCATTACAAATTTGCCGCTATGTTGCCTCGTTAGTCTTATTTAAATCTGGCAGTGTCGCATTTAATTATTCCTTAATGGAGTATAGCTCAAACGACGTAGTTTGGTTAGTTATGTCGGTCAAAATTTTAAACAGCATCATTGAACTTCAAAGACTTTTAATTGCATCTTTTCAAAGCTATGTTTATCTAAAATAATTACAATTTAGATGTTATTTATTACAATTTAATACATCTTAAATGATTGGAAGTTTAGTCAGTTCAACTTTTCAATTACTTTGAATTATCCTCAATTAGCAGCTTGGCATATTCTTGAATAATAATATATCATGCCATTCAACCATATGCATGTATATACAATTATTTTATACATATATATCATATATGTGTGTGTTTTGCTTATGTTAGTAAATTTAGGTCATATATTTTCCTTTAATCAAGTTATGTCAAAAATTATCGACCATTGCATTGATTATTTATTGTTTTTTTTTACATTTAATATTATTCATTAAGTTTCTGATAAGGTCAGTCATATTCCATAGAAGTTTATTTTTAGTAATTTTCTTAAATATAACTAGTCTTGGCCAAAACCATCTTCAATACCTAAATCAGAGAACATTTACAGATTGAAAGAAAATAAACTTACCTAAAACAACAATTCAAAAAACACAATTGAAAAAACTGAGATTTCTCAATAAAATGTTAAAAATGCAAATTTTTCTGTTGAAATTGATATGGTTGGATCTTGATTATGTAAGGCTTATTGGTGTTACTGTTTACGAGTAATTGGAATAGTCCCTTGTTAATTTGTGCAATGTCTTGCTAATCTTGAGTGTGAGATGCTCGGAGAGTTCAAACCACCTGTGAAACTTGACATTCTTTATTATGACAAACGTTAACCAACCAGCAATTCTTTTTAGCTTTCAGAATGAAATTTATTAATTGTTAAATCAACCTAAAACACGTTATCGATTTTTATTCTTGGAGGTTTTATTGAGAGTAACAATCTTGGATTTTCTTCATCGCTATAGCTACCTCCAAACCGAGGTAATTTTAGCATGTGACATCTCAAAGATAGACCGCCACCTTCAAATACCCAATCATATTTTCTGTCATACCCACTTGACTGTTTTCTAAAAGATGTATGCGATCTAAAATTACATTTCAGCTAAATTTAGTTTTTCTTCTTTCGGTGAACATACTCTACCCTTTGTTAAATAGTGTCTAATTTATATTAATCATTATTATTATTTATTATTTTATCGTTATTACTATTTATTATTTTATCATTAATATTATTTCTTACTTTATCATTATCATAATTTAATCTGTTTAGCTTACCATTTTATTCACCATTGTCATTATCTTGTATTGTTGTATTTGTCATTATCTTCATCATTATCGTAATTCTTCATAAATATTTTCATCATTGTCATTACCATATTATTTCATAAATATTTTCATCATTGTCATTATCATTATGCATTAATACGATTATTATTTCCTTCGTTAATAATAATGCAAAGTGTTTCATTAAATTGAATCCGTAATTTAATTGTCGTATTTTTAATTAATAATAAGTGTCTACAATTAATATCTTTTGCTTTCTCCTTTGTAATAATTTTTGTTAACGTTGATTGAACTTAATCTTTAATATTTAATCAAGTAGTGATTAAGTTTTTATTAAATTCATTCAATATTAATTATATTGCTAATGTATGCCTTAATTAAAATAATACTTTAAGCATTATAATTATAATATTGGTGTTGTTATTATATTATTATAATTGTTATATTCGTATAGTTATTATATTATTACAATTATTATATTCGTATTGTTATCATATTATTAGTATCATATTGCTATTGTCATTTATATATTTATTTTATTAGTGTTAGCTTATATTTCATTATTATATTATTATTAGTATCATATTGCTATTGTCATTTATATATTTATTTTATTAGTGTTAGCATATATATCATAATTATATTATTATTGTTATTATCACCATTATCAGTATTATATTATTTCTGTCATTATTATATTACTATGGTTATTATTGTATTATTATTATTATCTATATAAATATCATATTATTATTATCATGTATATAATTATTATAGCATGTTTATCATTTATAATAGTATTATATTATCATTATTATTATTATATCATTAATGATACCTCTATTCAATTGTTATTGATATCATTAATATTTAATAATATTACTAATTTACATTATTATATTCTTACTAATTTATATTACATTCTTACTATCATTATTATCCTTAAAACCATTGTTTATATTTCTTGTAATTTTTTTTAGTTTTAATTGGTATCAATTTTTCATTACCTACTTAATTAATATTATTTTTGTTATACATATGTATTTTTTTATTGAATCAAACAAATTGTCATTGTTATTTTTCAAATATTATATTTACTGTTTATTTTCGTCTGTTGATGACTGTTGTTGTTGTTGTTTTATGCACAACACAATCTTTCATTGATTGCTAGTTCGCTATGTTTTAAATCTGTAGGTGTTCTTGTCAATATCAATTAATTTTATGTTAACATGTTAAGCAGATGTTTTCACCCTTTTAATTTCTCAAACTTTATTATTAGATAATTAAATATTTAACATGTGGTTGCAAATGCGAATCGCAGTAATAAAATTAGTGTAATATAGAATGCTAGTTTAATAAAACCTATATTGAAAAACGTAGGTTTTGTCTTTCAATGTTTTTTCTTTAATCATTTATTCTAAAATGGAAGTTTTCCAACATAGATGACAAACAAAGCGATGGTGGTATTAACTGTAACCTTAACTTGAATGTTATGACTTGTCCTATAATTAATTACAGACTAACTTGTTTGTTAAAAAACCTTAGCAAATTTTTTGTTTTTGAAAAATGTGTAATGAAATCATTTTTTTATTTTGAAATAAAGGTAATGAGAGAGATCATTGAATCGTTTTCACAATGTGTTTTTGTGCACTGGTAGCACATTTAAAGCTAAATTTATTTGTTTATTTATTCATAATTAAATTATGTAGCATTTATTTCCTGGTATTTTAGATATAACAATACTTTTTTTTAATTTTTTTATGGCACGAATTTTCATATAACATTCGAATAGTTGTTATCTTATTATAATTTTAACTATTATTCGTATTGAAAATAACCTTAATTATAATTATTATAATTATTATTCGTGTTGAAAACAACCTTAATAATAATTATTATTAGTGTTGAAAACAACCTTAATTATAATTATTTTAATTATTATTAGTGTTGAAAACAACCTTAATTATAGTTATTATAATTATTATTCGTGTTAAAAACAGACTTATTTTAAATTATTATAATTATTATTAAAGTTGAAAACAACCTTAATAATAATTATTATTATTGTTGAAAACAACCTTAATTATAATTATTATAATTATTATTAGTGTTGAAAACAACCTTAATTACAATTATTATAATTATTATTCGTGTTGAAAACAAACTTATTTTAAATTATTATAATTATTATTAGTGTTGAAAACAACCTTAGTTATAAATATTATAATTACTAATCGTGTTGAAAACCACTTTAATTATAATTATTATAATTAGTATTAATGTTGAAAACAACCTTATTTTAAATTATTATAATTAGTATTAATGTTGAAAACAACCTTAATTATAATCATTATAATTGTTATTAGTGTTGAACACAACCTTAATTATAATTATTATAATTACTAATTGTTTTGAAAACCACTTTAAATATAATTATTATAATTAGTATTAGTGTTGAAAACAACCTTATTTTAAATTATTATAATTAGTATTAATATTGAAAACAACTTTAATTATAGTTATTATAATTATTATTATTAGTGTTGAAAACAACTTTAATTATAAATGTTATAATAATGATTAGTGTTGAAAACAAACTTAATTATAATCATTGCAATTATTATTTGTGTTGAAAATAACCTTAATTATAATTATTATTAGTGTTGAAAACAAACTTAATTATAGTTATTATTCGTGTTGAAAGCAACCTAAATTATAATTATTATAATTATTATTAGTGTTGAAAACAACCTAAATTATAATTATTATAAATATTATTACTGTTGAAAACAACCTTAATTATAATTATTACTAGTGTTGAAAACAACCTTAATTAGTGTTAAAACACACGTTAGAGAGCTCAATTATTATTTGATTTAATTTCATTAATGACCAAAGCATTAGTAACAAAAAATTGTGTCACTTGGATTAAACAGAACTTGTTGTTAATTAATTTAATGTGTTTGTTATGGCGTTAATAAACAGACTGATGCTTTTAATAAATTATATAATTAAAGCTTTTTTTACTCGTCTCAAAGAAATGTTTAGACATAATAAGTAGAAAGAAAATCCTAAGTATTTAAAATTCTTAAAAAAAGGAAATCCTTGAAATTATTTATTTTAAAAAATCTTTAAAAAAATCTTAAGGATGTATAGCTATTGAGTAAGAGAAAATCTTTGAAAAATAAAATTCCTAAGATAAAAAAGTCATAAGGAAGGGAAAATATTTATTTAAAAATTCCTAATAGGTCAAACTCCTAAGCAAGAGATAAATCCCAAGGAAAAGAAAGTTTTAAGGAAGAGAAAAATCCTACTGAAGACAAAATCTTAAGAAAGAGAAAATCCTAAGGAAAAGAAAATCTTAACGAAGAGAAAAATCCTAATGAAGGCAAAATCCTAATGAAGGGCAAAATCCTAAGGAAGAGAAAACCCTAAAATGGCAACATTTAAAGAAAGAAAAAACTTTAAGGAAGACAAAACCCCAAAGTAAGAATATCCTTGAGATGAAGAAACACAAATGGAAAGAAAACGTTAAGGAAAAAAATATCTTAAGAAGGAAAGAAATCCTAAATAAGGAAATCATAAGGAAAGAAAAATCTTAAGAAAGAGAAAATCCTAGGGAAGAGAAAAATCGTAAGGAAAGAATATCCTAATGAAGGAAAAATCTTAAGGCAAAGAAAAATTGTAAAAAAAAGAAATATCCTAAGGAAGAGAAACGTCCCAATTAATGAACAGAAAAATCCTTAAAAAAAGGAAAATCTTAAAAAAGAAAAAATCCTACAAAGGTTATTAAATCTTAATGAAAAAATCATAAGAAAGAGAAAATTCAAAATTGACATTAAATCCTACGAAAGGGAAAAATTCTAAAAGGATAATTAAATAATAAGTAAGAGAAAGTTTATAAATGTATGATTAAATCATAAGGAAAATTATATTTTAAAAGAGTAATTAAATTATAAGAGTAATTAAACCATAAGGAAGAGAAAATTTATAAATGAATAATTAAATCATAAAAAAGATACAATTCTAAAAGGATAAATAAACCTTACAAAGATAAAATTCTAAAAGGATAATTAAATAGTAAGTAAGATAAAATTCTGAAAGGATAAATAAATCTTAAGGAAAAGAAAATTTATAAATGAATAATTAAAGCATAAGGAAGAGAATGTTCTAAAATGATAGGAGTAATTAAATCATAAAAAAGATACAATTCTAAAAGGCTCAATAAACCATAAGAAAGAAAAAATGTGAAAGAGAAATCGTACGGAAAGTAAAAATGTAAAAGGAGGGAAAATTGTGAAAGACAAGTCGTAAGGAAGACCTTCGAAGGATGCGTAAGAAGGAATTTGCTCCTTCAGCAGAATCTGAAGTGAACAAATCTTTAGAAGAAGAAGTCGATTTAAATGGCTGTCAATTTCATGATAATCTCTTTCTTTGAATAACATCCGTTTTGTTTGTTTTTTCTTTTGTTTTGTTTCTTTTTCTTTCCATTTTGTTTGTTTTCTTTAGGTTTTTATTTGTTTTTTCTTTCTGTCTTGTTTCTTTTTCTTTCTATTTTGTTTGTTTTCTTTCTGTTTTTATCTATTTTTTCTTTTTGTTTTGTTTCATTTTTCTTTCTGTTTTTTTGTTTTCATTTCGGTCTTTGTTTGTTTTTCTTTTTGTTTTGTTTGTTTTTATTTCTGTTTTGTTTGTTTTTCTTTCTGTTTTGTTTGTTTTTTATTCCTGTTTTAATTGTTCGTCATTTTTTTCAGTTTTTGTTTGTTTTTCTTACTGCTGTGTTATCTTGCATTTCTGTTTTTGTTTGTTTTTCCTTTTTTTTTGTTTTTATTTATATTTTCTTGTTTGTTTTTTCCTTTTTTCACTTTTGTTTGTTTTTATTTCTGTTTTGTTTCTTTTTTTTTGTTTATTTTCTCTTGTTGTTTATTTCACTCTCACTTCTGTTTGTTTTCTGTTTATGACTTATTTCATTTTTCTTTCGGTTTTGTTTCTTTTTTTCGTTCTATTTTCATTTGATTTGGTTTTGTCTCTTTTTTTCTCTTTTTTCTTCTTGTTTGTTTTTTATTTCTATTTTTGTTTGTTTTTATTTCACTTCTGTTTGATTTTTCTTTCTTTTCAATGTGTTTGTTCTTCTTTCTGTTTTTATTTGTTTGTTTGTTTCACGTGTTTGTTTTTTGGTTTGTATTTGGTTTCAATTTTTTTCTGTTGTGTTTGTTTTTCTTTCACTTTTGTTTGTTTTTTCATTTTTTTCTTTCTGTTTTGTTCGGTTTTTCTTTCTGTTTTTGTTTTGTCTTGTTTGTTTATTCGATTTGTTTTTTCACTTCTATTTAATTTTTATTTCTGTTTTAGTTTGTTTTTATTTCTGTTTTGTTGATTTGTTCTTTCTCTTTTGTTTCTTTTGTTTTATTTTGCTTGGTTGGCTTCTGTTCTGTCTTTGCTCATATTTGTCTTTTTTCTTTCTAGTCTATTTTGTTTGTTATCCCTCTTGAAGACGTTTTCTTTTTTTATTTTGTTTTTGTATTTCCTTTTTATTTTATTTTATTTCTTTTTTCCTTTTCTCTCATCTTTTGTTTCATGTCTATTATTTTTATTTTATTTTATTTCAAGGAACATAAATTGTTATTGTTGTTGTTATTGACCCCACCCCGACCTCGACATAAAAGATGGGGCCCACACGTCAGAGGATCTAATCTTCGCCCCAGCAGGTCGAATCATCGGGCAAGAAGCCTCGCCGGGCCGCCCAGAGTGCCTCCGGAGCCAGGTTCGTCCGCACCTGTGAGCATGTGAAAAAATGTGCTGTATCGTGAGTGTGGAGAGGGCACAGCGAGCAGTTTGGTGTGGTAGGAGTGTCGGGTGCTATTTTGTGTAGATATTGTTGTAGTTTGGGGGATTCTTTTTGCTTTTAGCTGTGCCAGTGCTCTGCGCATGTTGTGTGGGAGGGCTGGTATCTAATGGTGAGCCAGTGGCTGTTCTTATGGCTGTTTTTTGGATGGTTTGCAATTTGTTTATGTTTGTGGTGGATGTAATCGGTGACCAGATGGTGTTTGCATACTCTATGATGGGGCGTGTGATAGTTTTGTATGTTGTGATTAGAGTTTCTTTTGTTTTCCCCCAGTGTCTGGTGGGGAGGGCTTTCAGTATGTTTAATGTGGGTCTGGCTTTTGTGAAGGTGCTGTTTATGTGTTTTGAGTAGGTGAATTTGGGATCGAATGTTAGGCCAAGGATTTTTGAGTCCTTGACCGTTGGGAGTAGTGTGTTGTTTATGTGTAGGTGTAATGTGTTGCTGTATTCTGCTGGGTCAGGGGTGAATAGTGTGGTGGTAGTTTTGTTCGCATAAATTGTCCCTTTAGCCCTTGTTTATAATATCTTGTGGCGGCGCACCGGCTGTTTCTGACCAGTCCTACACAACTAGGATGAAAAACTTTTTAAAATAATTGCTTAAAATATGACCTTTTTTAAAAAAGAAATGTTTGTGTTAAAAAAAACTTGAAACTATAATTAAAAAAACAGAATTGACCATTTTCTGAAAAAAAAGAGTTAAATATATATTGACTATACGATAGGCAGATCATTTTTTTTCTATATCCATACTGTATAATTGGACTGACAATAGCACAAATGAGGTAACCCACATTCAAATAACATAGAGCTTACTTAACTTGTGCTATTGTCGATCCATATATAACGATGTGAAGTAATATTTATGTATGGTTGTGTATAAATAATCTATGGTTATCAGCAATAGAAAACGAATTAAATAAACGTAATGAAAAACACGTTCCATTATCAATTTATTTATTTTGACAATTATTTTCATTTTATGGAAATTGTTTTCGCAAAAGAAATCACATCCCACGTGTGCATATGTGAAAATAAATCTCCGCCAATATTGGTTTATTTCCCACTTTTATTCAATAACTTTTTTGGGCATTCAGAAAACGTTGATTGGCTGGTCTGTGGAATGCTGGTCAAGGTGTCAAGAAATTTTTTAATAACTTTTATGGAATTATTGTAGTTATTTTATTAAGACATAACTATATATAAATGTATATATATCCTTGATATTGGTTGGTTGCTGGGAAACCGCAGTCTTAACAGAAACATAAAATCAAGCTCCATACGAACCTCTTTTTTATTTTTTTTTTTTAAATTCAACTTTCAAGGATATATATCCTAATCAGACTAAAAAATCAAAAATAAAATACAAATTGTGAATTTTTGGGTATTTTTGTATAAATAATACATCCACTAAAAATATATTGTAAAGTTCAATTAAAAGCATAATACAATAAACAGAAACTGAAAAATTGTAAAAACTTGAAAAACAAGGCAAGTGCAATTTTTTTTTAAATTTGAATACAGAATCTCAAACGAGATTGAAGTTTCTTTGTTTTTCAATGACTTATAATTACAATATATGTTTATTGTATTGGGCCTATGTTTTAATTGAATCTTATAATATATTTTTAGTCGATGTATTATTTGTAAAAAAAATTAAAAAAACCCTATATGTATATAATTACATATAGGCCTAAATGTGTATATTTTATGTGTTAAAAAAGTAATTACAATAGCTTCAGAAATTTCCATAAGAGTTTATTATTTATTTATTATCTCTTACTTAATAAATAATCCGATCAGGTTTGTTTGAAAGCTATTTCCTTTAAGTGTTTATTTCTATGAATTTGAAATTATTTCTGTTTTATTATTTATAGTTAGTAAATTTTTTTCATTTTATTTATTTATAGTTGTTAATTATTTTTCATTTTATTTATTTATAGTTAGTGAATATTTTTCATTTTATTTATTTATAGTTATTAAATATTTTTCGTTTTACTTATTTTTAGTTATTAAATATTTTTATTTTTATTTATTTATAGTTATTAAATACTTTTCTTTTTATTCATTTATAGTTATTAAATACTTTTCTTTTTATTTATTTATAGCTATTAAATATTTTCATATTATTTATAGTTATTACATGTTTTATTTTATTTTTGTATTTATTTATAGTTATTAAATATTTTTCATTTTGTTTTTAGTTGCAAAATGTTTTTCAATAAAATATATTTCATATACACATAATTGTTTGGAAATGAGTTTAATTAATTCTTGTGTTTTTCACCTTTTCATTTTCTACCATAATACATTTTGAGTTTAAATTTGTCTTTATTTTATTTTTAATTGTATCCTAACCAAGTAGATCATGAGTAG
>JARUHE010347443.1:0-10216 GCA_031471125.1 Archaeomysis grebnitzkii | reverse complement strand
GTCTTGCTGAGGTATAGAGCTGGGCACCATAGTCAAGTTGTGATCGACATATGGCCCAGTATAGTCGAAGAAGGAGTCTTTCAAGTGAACTAACAAACCCCCATCTCAGTACTACAGATATTGAGTTTAGTCAAAGTGAATGTTAATCTTCTATTTAAACATTATTTTCGATATATTAAGAAACATTTGATATTTCATATTTGCAGCTTTCATTTATACAAAATTTCGTCCAAACATTTTGAAATTCAGTCATAAAGATAATTTAACAATATCATGATTCAAGTTAGATTAAATTACTGTATAAGTACTGTGCTATTTTTTGTAATCACATATTTGAACATATCAAATTGTTGTTATTGAGGACTAAATCTGCATATCAAATTTGTACGTTTGAAAAACATTTATTCTATTCAGAATTCATCAATATAAATTGCACAAATTCAAAGTTGAAAAAATCACATTATTCCTACCACAATCAAGACGAGGTATTGCAAAAGAATTTAGAAATTAACAAATTAAAACTCGTATTAATTGGTAATAGAAAATGGCACAAGTTATTACACAACATTCAATCCAATATAGATATGGCAGCGAGATAAATTATTTTAGAATTTTATTTTATTTGTAGACTTAAATGAATATTCTTCATTAATACAAACACTTGTTATTATAAATTGTTGAGCAAAAATTTGAATTGATAACATAATTATAAAACTGAAAAAATATTTGTTTTCACAATAATTCACTCTTTGCATTATTATTATTTTGTTTAATAAACATGGACGCAATGACCCAATGAAAATAGAGAGGCTCCACCAAGTCCTAGCTTCACTTTGCATTTGGGCAACAAAATTGTTGTTAAGGACTCTCAACCCTTCGTTTCATACAGGTCACTATAGTGACCATAATAAAAAAATGTCTGAGTTTGAATAGTTTTTTGTCACAAATGCATAATGGTAAATTTAGTGCTATGGGGGAAAGAGCTCTATTTCATATTGATCACTATAGTGACTGTTATTTTTATATTTTTAAATAATGGAATATTGTTTTACTAGCGGTAGGGAAAGGATTTAAAAAACTTACAAAACTTGGATAATGGGAGAGGCTCCATGAAACAAATGGTTAATAATAAATATATATTACTCAGAGTAGGAAAACATGCTGAAACAAAATTCCTGTTATATTGCCATCATATATATACTTTCATTTAATCAAAATCAGTGGTGGATCATTTTTATTAGAAGAATACCTTGGATAACCTTTGTTCAACAAACATTGATGTAACTCTTCAAGGAAAAATTCTTTAACCATACTTGAAATTATGACGAAAATGCTGGAATAGTAACAGTTAAGGCTTAAAATCTTTTCACATATTCAATAATAAACAAATAAACTAGTTTTATGTAAGCAATATTATTTTTTCATTGTCAACAAATACTCTCAACAAAATGGTTGAGAGAGTCATTTGTGAAATAACTAGAAGGAAGACTTAATAACTCTGCCTAAAAAAATGAAAGATGTTGAACTGAATTCAACAGATACTTCAGCAATGAATGCGTATTGCATCTACAGCCTGACCCATTGTTACTAGATTTCAAACTAGTAATCCACAAACCGAACAGTTCTAATGTCTTGCAATTATTCATTCAGTAACTTTGAAAAAAAATTATATCTCCACAATCAAAATGGTGTTACAAAGTGAGAAAACATCATTTAATCAAAGAATCACCTTAGAGACTGTTAATGTATACTTCATTTCCAATCCATTGATGCATAAATAAAAAAAAAAAAAAAAAAAAAAATTGTAAGTTGAACAGAAAGTAATAAAATAAATTGAAATACCTATTAATACATTAAAACCAATAATCAAACCTATAGTGTATATGAAAAGAAATAATAATAGCATAGATGATATATAAGTAATCATGTCATTGAGGACGACAAGGACGATAACGACATCGGAATTGTTACGCCTATGTAGTGCTTCGCCAGGCACACTTGACAATAATAAAAGGGGAAAGGTTTTTTGTGCGGAAGAACCGAAATGAAAACTTGTTCATTGGGTAAATTTTATTTTGGATCAAAACGGCTGAGAAGTGCACAGTAAACGAGAATAAAGAGTATCTCAATGGGAAAATTCTTAATATTTTATGAGTATTATTCTTACAATAAAGTTATACTATTATTGGAATTTAAGATAGATGATTTGTCCTGCCATTTTTCAATATAAATTATGAAAAAAGATAAAAAAAACTTATAAAATATCAAACCTTAACATTATAATACACATTTATTAAGTAAATAACCTCTAAAAATAATTTATTAAATATTTAAACAACTTGTGGAGTTTTGAGTTATAAATTGTGAACGATGATACCTTAAGTAATACATATAATTGTATAATTCGAAACAACTGGAAATAGTTAAAAATGTTTCATTTTTACCATTAACTTTAAATAATTACATGAAACTTAAAGCTACAATTAAAAATATAAAAATTAAATAAACTTTAATTTAAGTCAACTTAGATTCTAAAAAATACAAACTTAATTGATAGAAAGCACCATAAAAGAGACAACACTGAAACAGCTTAACCACTTCAGAAGTGAACTATAAATTATGTAGGAAGACTATTCAAACAATCAAACATATGATTACACTTTCAAATATTTTCTTTCGGTAAACCTTACATTGTCAACAAACATGGAGTCCTCGTTATAAAAATATATAACTTTGGTTTGAGCATACATTGCTGAAACATTAAAACAAACTTATTCTAAAGAGACATTACTTCCATACTTTAAATTAAGATCATCAACAAATTCCTTCTTTAAGATTTTCACACATTTTTTGTACTGAGGAGAACTTCGAAACTTTGCAATATCAAAGCTTGGTGCATGAGGCATGTGAATGATAAAGGCATTCGGAAGGACCACAAATTCATATCCCATGACATGCAGCTCCATGATGTGTGACACTTTGTTCCAACCGAAACCGACGAACCGTTTGTCGTACTCAGGAACGTCTTTCTTGACGACAATGTACGGCTCAAAGTCTTGCTCCCACTGAACTTTATACGGAGTCGTTGCAGTCCGCCATTTTGCGTAGTTGGTTGATGCATGACCTTTTATCCAAACGTGATAGCGGAAAGTGAAAAGTTCACCCATGTCTAGGCCATTGAGTAATTCGGCCTTGCTCTTTGGAAATGACAAACGATATCGCTGGGTTTCAAAGGCCGGAACAATCCAGGCTTTTTTGGTATCATCAGGATGGAGAGTTTGCAGTGACTTGCATAAATAGTTATACAATCCAAACATAGGAAGAAAATCTATATCTGTTAAGAAGACGTACGGGGTATCGACATGTTGAACACCAACATTTCTTAAGAAATTTATTGGGTAAAAATTACCTTCCTTATAAACTACATGATATGCAACATTCTTTCTTGAGAGTATTATTTCGGAATTTTGTGCATAAGCTAAGAACTGTTGAGCTTCGGCATCGGACATGTAAAGTGTAAGGCTTGTTGGACCTTCCCAATGCGAGAGCAGTTGTTCCACCATTTGTAATCGATCCATGGACAATGTTGCCACTAAGGTGACATCATAACCAGTTTGTGAAGGGTCGTTGTCATAGTCGAGGAAGAACAAATGGGTGCGGTAATTAGTCTGACGAGCCCGTCTAAATTCGTAGCATTCATCATCCTCGTTAAGCTGATAAATGGCATTTGGACCTGAAACGGTTCTAGTATTGTTACATCCAAATAATTCACGCCGAAGAAGATTTCCGTCATATTCTAAAAATGTTAAATGCAGATTACGAAAGAACTCAATGTGCTTGTTTTTCACCTTGAGTTTCTTAGGTGAATTCCAATGTATTGCCTTAATCTCAGTAACCTCCAAATAACATAGTTCAGAGCGAGTATTATCAGAGAGTTGAACATTCCATTGACAGGGTAAATTATACACAATATCAGGGTGTTGTTTTATAACTGCATTTATGATATCTTGGTCAGCAAGTTGTGTGGAAAACAGCGTCGTCAACTCTCTTTCGGCAATTAATCGCCACAATTGGGACCAATTACTTTGTCTCATAACATCTAAACGGAGGAGCATAACACCAGTGTTATAACCTCTGCTTAATGCAGGCCATGGATGGTGAGTTTTCCAAAGTCTGCCAAGATACCAATCACTTTGATTTTCAACTAGTCCAATGAATTTTTTGGATGTAAGTTTAGAAAAAGCAGCCCATAATTGGGCAATATCCGTTGCAACAGTAATATCAGTGTCTAAAACAATGACTTTATTTAATGATAAAGGCAAAGCTTTGTTTAAAGTAAGCTTCATGAGTCCAAAGATACCCGAATAATGTTTGTTCGGAATCCAAGAAACTTCGCTCGCAAGATTGTCGGTTAAGTAAAAACTCAGCTCGACCCGAGGAACATTCCAGGAAGAGAAAAGTGTGTGAAGGACAATCTGGGCTTTGGCATCGGCTATCATGTGGAAGTGAAGCGGATTTCTTCGGTAAAACAAAATGGACTTCAACAATGTGACGACAGACCTGGAAGAGTTGTATCCTGCACAGACAATGGCAATGTGAAGAACCTCACATTTTGATATGGAGTCCTGAAATAATTATAATTTATTATTAATCTTATGAAGTTGGGAACTGTTTATTAAATATCTTGAAAATTTATCTATTTATGTGTTTTTCTTAAATTATAAAATTATCCGTTAAAAAGAAATGATAACTTCGTTATTAAGAACTTCAGCAAATTTAAATATATATAATTTTATTACAAACTTCAACAGAAATACATTTCTTACATTTTAATTAAGAAATATTTTTTAATGTTGAAACTTTAAAATAATTTTTTTTTTCAATGGAAAATTTTGTTAAAGTATAACTTCTTTATAATAAAATTATGTACTAAGACTGGGCAAAATACTAGCCAGATTGTATCTAGATCACATAGTCATAGATCACCAACTCTTGCATGAATTGAACAAACATTATTTGATAAAATCTCAATAATAATAAACTTTTCAGAAAAACCGCTTGTAATGTTAACTAAAATGGTTATAAAAACTATTTTCAACTAACACATTTTTTTTAACTCTTCTAATTACATTAGTTATCCACAAACCGAATGGATCAAATGTCGCGTGACCATTCAGTAACATAGAAACAAGTTATCCCTAAACTCAAAGCAGTTGTAATGCAAAGCAACCAATTGGTAGCATCATTGATTAGAAGGTGATTATGAATAACTTTTAATTAAAATTTTACCTTTAATATTTCAAGTAAAAACTTTAAAATTTAATTGAAAATTAAACTTAAAAAAATTAATACAAGTCTCAAAACGAAAACAATAAAATTAAAATTTTAAAAGTTTGAACTGATTTGAAATATATTAAAAAACGGAAATTTTGTTGAATGTAAGATATGAAAAAATATTCAAAGTTCCAAAATTAAAAGCACAACAAAAAATCCAAAAATTATAAATTTCACAAGAACGAGATTTTTTTTGTTCTTTTATAAATCATCTATGTACCAAGTTTGAAGGGATTTGATTCTTAAATAATTTTTTTAAACATTTTTTTGAATGTGAAAGGATGCACCTAACGAGACAGACGACTACGGAACAATAAAGGCTGTTCAACTTCAAGAAGATTTATGAAGCATGAGTTCACGAGGCATAAATGTTCTCCAGGTCCCTCGTATAAATAAATCCTTTGGCGAATGTTCCTTTCACCATTATGCTCCTGTTATATGGAACAATCTTCCTGAGGAATTAAGAGCTTTAGACTCCCTTCCTTAGTAGCATTTCAATGCCTAATTCTTGGAGCCATATAATAGCCACTAAATCGTGGCTAATAGCCAAGGATCAGCCACTAACTGGGGATAGATGCTACTAGGGCTTGTTTTATTTAAAGAAAAATTGAAAACTCATATGTTTTCAATACTCTACTTTTAAACTTGTTTTTAATTGTGTGAAGCACTGCAGAGTGTCTTGTAAAGATATAGCTGCGCTATACAAAAGAATAGCATTATTACTATTATTATTTTATTAAAAATATTAAAAGCTGTGTTTGTATATTTTAAAAATTATAAATTTGTGTATTGTTGAACACAAATTTATCTGAGGGAACATATAACTCACCCCTGGTGAAGTACATCAATATTTCTTTCATTTGTTTCAAATAAACATTTCAATAAAAAGCTCGGTTAACCATGAATTTAAAAACAAATTTCTAAAATGTCTTATTTAAAGAAATATAAATTTTTGGAAAAAAGTTCTTAAGGCATTCCACTTTAAATCTCCAGTTTTTTCATTTGTTTTAAATAAACTTTTCTCTAAGCCTTCAATAAAAAAATTAGTTAACCATAAATTTAATCATAAATGGTGAAGGTATATTTTTACAAATAATAAATGATTTCACAAAACCTTCATGTAAAACTACTTTTGATACCAGAAGAGCACATGTTTTGTGTATAATAAAATATTTTTTTCAATTATCACTTGGGAATAATATACAGTTAAAAACTGTTCATTTGAGATATAAATGATAGCTGTAGATCAACAAACAAAATCTTGAAAATTTTGGATACAACTACTACGGAGATTGTGGAAAAGTAACATCTTAAGTAGGGCTTCCGACTCTTGCATGCTTGACAAAAATGAAAATTGAATAAAAGTCCTAAAACCTTTATCCACCACACAACAACAACTATGAGAGGTCACTTATAGAAATGGATTTTTCAGACATAGCTTAATAATGAATCTACAAAAAACTAAATTTAATAAAATTTGTAGATGATATACAAGTATTTAAGTCATTGCCTATTGCTGCTGACATCAGAAATACTACTCCTGTACAGCCTCACCAAAATCTTCAAAACCTGTTCTTAAAATGATGATGACTACAATCCCAAATATATAAATTTAAAAAATAGTCCTGAGAGTGTTCATTAAAGGGTCCTAACAAAAACACTGGATTAAAATATTTTGAAAATCGTCAATTAAAGCTATTTGTAACATGTATGGACTTTTGGATGATGACACTGATGGAAACAACAATGATTTAGAGCTCTTTACATTTACATTTACAATTTACAACTTACTTGGTTAGTCATTAGGTTTCCCTTGTCATGTACCCATTCACAGTCCTATTCCATACATTATTCAATATTTTTTTTGAAAGTTTCTACACTTTCTGCCTTTACTATATTTTCATCAAGTGAATTCCAATAATTTAAACTCTATTTGAGAAAAAACAGCCCTAGTCCTACCTCCAAACCACGCTTTAAAAACTTTATACCTTTATCCCCTAGTTCTTCCTTCATTACTTGGTCTAAACATGTCTTCACACTTAATCCTTTCACTATCTTAAACATTTCGATGAGGTTTCCTCTAGATCTTCATCTATGCAGGGAGTAGAGCTTCAGTTCTCTTAACCTATCACAGTAGAGCTTGTGACTTAACCCCCTAACCAGTTTTTTCCAATAAAACTAACAGGATTACCACTCTCAAATAAAAAAAAAACATTAAATAAAAAGACAAAATTAAAATTGAAAGGAGAACAACCTTGTCTTTGCACTTATTTTCATTTGCCGATTGGCTTCTGGCCCGTTCAGGAGTGTCGGCAGTGTCATCAGCTTCGTTGCCCCAGGCTTCAATCAGCTGGTTCTGTGACATGCTCAGCTGTTGCTTGATGATGTGGTTCTGCTGCTCCATCTCACGCACTCTCTCTGCCAGTCGAGCCTCACGGTGGCTCAGGCCCAAGATGTTGGTGGGGTCGGCTCCTCCTGCAAGAAAAGACATTCCTCTAAACCCATTGCTTCAAACTTTCTACAAAATCAACAAGCTGTCAAAGACATGAAAACCTGTCTCTAGGAAAAAAATGATATAATATCCAATAACAATAATTAAAACTGGAGCATTCTAATTTAAGAATTGGCAGTAAGAATCACTACTGTTTAAACATGTGACACTCTAAAACCAGAGGACCACGGTCACCAATGTCTCGGTTATTTAAACATGACAAATTTTATAACATTTAATGTACTTTTCATAACTGTTCATTTGAGATATAAATGATAACAGTAGGTCAACAAACAAAAATTTGGATAAAATAAGGCATCCATCAACCAGAGGCAACAAATGATTTCAGTAAAGGACAAAAACCTCAATGACAGATTAATTGAACTTATAAAAAAAACTTCAGAACTTGTTTTCACCTATTATGCAAGTTCATTAAAAACCATCATTTTCAGGGAAAAATCAATAGAAACTTGTTTATTTATCAAGCATAGTTATTGTTTAAGAAAGTATTGTGAAAAAAAACTTCAACATATACCTTCACCTCTTATAAAAACAGTGAAATATTTTCCAAGTTAATTTGAGCTATAAAACATTATTTTTTAAAGAAAATATAATATATAGAATTTTTTTATTCAAGTAAAGTTATTCAGCTCATTATCTATAAACTTTGTTCAATAAAAAAACTGTGAAATCAAAAAAACTAACATTTGCTTTCACCTAAATTGTGAATGCGAGACGCCGACAGCTTGACCCACACATGTCAATTGTAATAGGGTATCCGTAAGATGGATACCCTAAAAACTTGAATGTTTATTTGAATATGGAAAATATTGCTAAATTCACAAAAAATCATAAAAACCCTTATATCTCAATAATTATAATTATTATATAAAAAATCACTTGGGAGTTTTTTAGGTACATCTCATAACTGTCCATTTGGTATGTAAAATGTGGATACAACTGTTATGCCAATGACGGAATAGTAACACCTTAGTAGAGTTTCGCCGCTGGCATGCTCGACAAAAAAATTAATTTTTAAAGCATTTCTTAAAACTAACCATACAATCTCGTGTGCTATAATTCAATAAATATATATTTTATGAAAACAATTATTCCTGCTAATGTTTGTTAGATGGTCATTATAAACAACTTTTGTTCAATAAAATTTTCTGTAACTCTTCAATAAAGAACAACTGTGTGTCTCAGAGAGCTTCAGACTTGACTTCCTTGGATTGGAACATATTCAGTACTCTTTCTAGGTCTCATGGGGGAAAGAACTTTTTTTTTCTTGTAGTTCCTTTCAGCATAAGTGAAGAGAGATTTCATGTTAGAGTCTGAAGATAAATCATGACTAAGAAGTTAAGAACAGTGCTGGACTTACCTATAAGCTAAATAAGCTGTAGCTCAGGCCACACATCATCGGGGGCCTCTTTTAAATTTTTTTTAGTTATTTAACTTTAATTTATCAAAAAGGGCATCAAATTTCATATAGCTTAGGGCCTCAGCAGGTGAAAGTCCGTCCCTGATTAAGAAATATTTAAGATAAAAGTTTGGAAAGAGTGGAACAATAACAAAGTAAAGAGTTATAAATATGAAATATACTTAAGTAGTCTGTAAGGTAATTTTTTGATCAAATGATGTTGTCTAACTTTGTAACACCATTTTTGATTGACATGATTGTGGAGACAAAAACTATTTGTTTTAAAGTTACTGAATGAATGGTTGCAAGAAATTTGAATCATTCGGCTTGTGGATTACTATGTTTTATTTGAGATGAATATTTTTCCACTTATCTTGAGTAAATGATTATTGATGAAACCACAATAAATTATCTAATTAGCCATTCTTATATTTCCAGTTTTAACAGTTTTTATCAAACGACACAATTAGTCGAAGAAGCAAAAGAGTTGTTAGTGTGCGTTTTTCGCACACAAGAAGATGGTGGTGCGGACTACTTCTTGGACTCATTCTTGGGGTTGCTTTTACAGCAACTCTAATATCAAAATTAGATGGTGAGTATAATTTTTTTTATTTGATGTTTTTTTAATGCTTTTAAATTGAAAAAATTTCATAGGGGCATACATGCTCTCTATTTGTGCTTATGACTCTACTGTCGAAAAATGAAGTTCTCTTCCATTTACTAAATTAGATTTCATACTCTGTTTAATAGTTAGTTTATTTCGTGCAATGCTACACATTAAATTCTTACTCTTTATGTCATGAATACAATAAAGTTAATTTTCCACACTAAATGTTATGTATTTTATGTTTAAGGAAAGGCTCAATCAGGGGTGTGCAGCGCCGGGTATAGGCCCGTTTTTGTCGAGCGTGCGTAGCGAAGCTCTACATAGGCGTAGCGTTTCCGATGTCGTCGTTGTCGTCGGCGTTAGA
>JARUHE010347432.1:0-10217 GCA_031471125.1 Archaeomysis grebnitzkii | reverse complement strand
TTTTTGAAGGATCCAGATGCCTATAATGCTGTTCATGCCGGTGGACGACCAGAAGTTATGTCAGCAAGAGATAAAAGTCACATTATTAGAGAATTGAAAAAAACAGAAGGGCCTCTATTGGAAATCTCCGGAACCCACTCTTGGGAGACTTTCTTGATCAGGTAGTCTCTGACCCTTCTACTCAAACTTTTATTAACTTATTGATGTAATATAATAGTTTTATTTATATAATTAGAGAGATAAGACAATTATGCGTTTAATTATTTACATATATTATATATATATATGTATTTATTGTAATAGTACACAAATTAGTATTTTACATAAACTTTCAAAGTTTCGTAAAAAGAGGGCTATAATAGCCAAGATTCACTTCGCACCTCACTAATTGTACTCCGCGGCCCCACATAAATTCAAATTATAACATATCTATAAGTTATATAAATTAGGATATTTGAAAAAAATTTAAGTCTAGATACAACAACTCTATTTAATTAGTATACTATATATATATCGTGGCCAATGGTATGGCAATTTTAAAATGTCTAAAAAATTATTGACTAAAATATAAGCTAAAAGTTATTTACAATTTATTAATAAACATATAACTAACTACTAATATAACATGCATTAACAAAACAAGTTAACTATAAAAAATATTTAATTGAAAAGAAAATACAAAGAAAGACACTTTAAATTCCTCAATATACACAACTTCCCCATAGCGCAAAGGATAAAGTGTCAGAATCAAGATCAAAGGGTACCAAGTTCGAGCCCCATCTAGGTCAGGATGAAATATTAAATTAAAATTAAAACTTGAAAAATTATCAAATTAAATCAATAAATAGATACGAAAATTAATAGTAATAATAATAATACCTAGTTGTATGTATTTATTAAATGAAATAAGTTTTATAATTTTACAATTTTAGCCAAAAAAACGTAGTTGGCTAATAGATAATTTCCCTTGGCTTTTAGTCAAGGATACCCGTCTCATTTAGCCATATAATAGCCAAGAAACGGGGCTAATAAACAAGGATCAGTCACTAACCCTTGATTTTCCCATAGCTATTAACCAAGGAATTTTATATTTTCCCTTGGCTAATAGCTGAGGATTAGTGACTACAATGCTACTATGGACTGGAGATTTAAGGTGGAATGCCATAGGGGTGTTTGTTTCCTAAAATTTATATTTCTTTAAATAATAGACATTTCTATTTGTGGCTTTGTAAACTCTGCCATGCCATTATTTCATCAAATTCATGGTTAACCAAGATTTTTATTTGAAGGTTTAGAGCAGTAATTCTCACTGGGGACGATTTTTGAGCTCAGAGGGGCGAAAAACGTCACAGGTATTGCTTCTAACTTTCACGAAAGTAATAACAAAAATATCAAGTTAATTGTACGATTCAATATTGCTTTAAGCTCAACAACTTTCAGAATATATATATATTCCTATGTGGGTGTGTATTGGTCGCAATTCGCTAAAAATCGCACAATCTGGCAACCCTAGTACATGACGCAACATGTGCTGAGTACGCTTGTGCTCCTTTGCTTAGTTTGCTATTGCAGTGTTCCTCGTGTATATAGTGATTTATTACTATCACTTGTAGCACATCGTTCTGTTTCGTCTATTAGCTATCAAATATTGTCAGTGGTAATTTAGTGCATTGTATAATGAGTGTATGCAATTTATCAGTTTATTAACTGGTTTACTTCTTACACTCGATCAAGTTTGTACATTTACATTAAATTCACTACTTAATGCTTGATGTGAATTAGAAATTTGCATAATTAAATATCAACTCATTCAACGGTGCTAAGTGTCATTGGGATATTTTGAAGTTTGAAAATTTTATTCAAAACAAATGGAAGAACTGGAGATTTAAGGTGAAATGCCTTAGGGTTTTTTTTCCTAAAATTGACATTTCTTTAAATAATAGACATTTCTACGATTTTGTGAACTCTGTCAATGTTTCATCAAATTAATGGTTAACCAAGATTTTTATTTTTAGGTCTAGAGAAAAGTTTATTTAAAACAAACGAAAGAACTGGACATTTAAGGTGGAATGCTCTTGGGATTTTCTTTTCCTAAAATGTATATTTCTTTAAATAATAGACATTTTTATGATATTGTGAACTCTGCCATTATTTCATTAAATTCATGGTTAACCGAGATTTTTTTAAAGGCTTAGAGAAGAGTTTATTTAAAACGAATGGGAAAACCGGAGATTTAATGTGGAATGTCCTACTGTGCTTTTTTCCTAAAATGTATATTTCTTTATATAATAGACTTTTTATGACTTTGTGAACTATGCCATTATTTCATTAAATTCATTGTTAACCGTGATTTTTATTTGATGGCTAAGAAGAAAGTTTATTCAAAATAAATGGAAGACCTGAAGATTTAAGGTAGAATGCCTTAAGAGTGTTTTTCTAGAATTTATATTTTTTCAAATTATAGATATTGTTATGATTTTGTAAGCTCTGCCATTATTTCATCGAATTCATGGTTAGCCGAGATTTAAAGAAACGGAAGAACTGAAGAATCAAAGTGGAATGCCTTGAGGGTGCTTTTTTCCTACAATTTATATATCTTTAAATAATAGACATTTTATGACTTTGTGGACTTTATGGGAGCTGTATGTGCATTAATTAAACTTTATTATTAACCCATAATTAACAGATTTATATTTTAATACATATAAGAGATTTTCACGAGACATTTTAAGCATTGATAGTTATTGAATTAACATTCTTAACAACTTTGGGACATTTCTCTATGTATGGTAAAATTATGGATAAGCAAAGACTTTTTTGTAGGTGCAAAGGAAAGCTAAAAGAAAATTTGAAAACTTTTGCTTACAACAAACTAGAGAACTACAAATTTTAATGTACACATTACTTATTTTATTGAGAATTTTTTTTTAGTATTGACTTTGTTTTGTAACTTGATTTCTTAGCAGTAGTTTTACTATTCAATAAGTAAAACAAAGTTTTTGAATTTGAATGTTCACACACGTTTTTATGCATAGTATTTACTCGTACTTGTTTGTTCATTTATTATTATTCGTTTGTTCATTTATTATTATTCGTTTGTTCATTTGTTATTCATTAAGTATTAGCATTTATTTATTCATCTACTTTAACTATTCAAATATTAGTGGTTTTCATTTATTTATATATTATTAGTTTCTTATTATTATTAATTTATTAATTATTATTAATTTATTAATTATTATTAATTATTCAATATTAATTTATTGTTATTAATAATTTATTATGCATTAATTAATTTGTTATTTATTCATTATAATTATTCAATTGACATTTGTTTATTCATTTAGCATTCGTTTTATTAATATAATTTATTTATTTATGTATTCATTTATTATTAGTTTATTCATTTATTATTATTATTCATTTATTCATTTGATAGTATTCAGTTTGTTTTATTATTGATTTAATCATTTGTTCATGTGTTATTCATTTATTATTTTTCTTTTTTTATTGTTTATTTATTAACTTATTACAATTTATATTAATCAATTTATTATTAATTTACCCATTAATCATTCGTTTATTACCATTATTATTATTCAATTAATCATTTTTTATTAATTTGTTATTATTATTCATCCCTTATTCATTTATTAATATTATCATTATTCATTTATTATTATTCTTTTATTCGTTTATATTCATTTATTCTTATTTGATCATCTATTCTTATTATTTTATTTATTCATTTCTTATTATTATTTATTTGTTATTATTATTTTTATCCATTTATTGTTAATTTAGTTTCATTTATTATTCAATTATTCATTTATTATTCTATGAAAATTACAATAAAAAAATAAAAAATATTTTAATATTATTATCCTTTTCAAAATAAAAAAAATATTTAAAAATGAAAATTAAATTTGATATTTGTTCGAAATTTTAAAAAAAATCATCACAAGTTAAAAAAAAATTGTATACCTTACATATAAGATGGATAATAGCAGTATTAGTGGTACTGTTAGTAGTAATAATGATAATTGTAATAGCTAACTGAATTATCTGAGCACACTGCCCTAGAGTTTTAAGTGGAACATTTATATACTATTTTTAATTCAATCTTCTTGCCAACGATGGCAACTTTGAAAAAACTTATGATGATTAAATTTAATAATTTTATTATTAATTTAATTGTTTTAAATTTGTTATGTTTGTTATAATGGCTTTATCTTAATTTTATACATGTGTAATGTTTATTGTATTTTTTTCATTTGTTATGATTGTTGTAATAGTTAATTTTATAAAGTTTTTTGTGTTTTTTTAATTTTTGTGTTTGTTATAATGGTTTTATTTTAATTTTATACACTTATAAAGTTTATTGTGTTTTTTTAATTTGTTATGTTTAATATAATGGCTTTATCTTAATTTTATACATGTGTAATGTGTATTGTGTTTTTTAAATGTATTATGTTTGTTATAATGATTTTATCTTAAATTTATACATGTGTAATTTGTATTG
Organism: Archaeomysis grebnitzkii; assembly: GCA_031471125.1. NCBI lineage: Eukaryota > Metazoa > Arthropoda > Malacostraca > Mysida > Mysidae > Archaeomysis > Archaeomysis grebnitzkii. The sequence continues at coordinate 5,695 of JARUHE010347432.1, read as the reverse complement.
TGTTTTTTTTAAGTATTATGTATGTTATAATGGCTTTATCTTAATTTTATACATGTGTAATGTTCATTTTTTTTTATTTTGTAATAGTTTTATCTTAATTTTAAAAAGTTTATTGATTTTTTTAATTTTTTGTGTTTGTTATAATGGTTTTATTTTAATTGTATACACTTATGAAGTTTATTGTCTTTTTTTTTAATTTGTTATGTTTGTTATAATGGTTGTAACTTAATTGTATACACTTATAAAATTTATTGTGTTTTTTTTTAATTTGTTATGTTTGTTATAATGGGTTTATTTTAATTTTATACATTAGTAATGCTCATTATGTTTTTTTCATTTGTTAACATTGTTGTAATAGTTTTATCTTAATTTTATAAAGTTTATTCTGCGTTTTAATTTGTTGTGTTTGTTATAATGATTTTATCTTAATTTTATACATGTGTAATGTTTATTGTGTTTTTTTTCATTTGTTATGATTGTTGTAACAGTTTTATCTTAATTTTATAAAGCTTATTATGTTTTTTTTAATTTGTTATGTTTGTTATAATCTTGATTTTATACATTTGCGGAATGGAGTTGCGTGAAGTGGAGTGGAGAAGAGTGGCGTGGAGTAGATTGGACTGGGGTGAAGTACCGTGGATTGCGGTCGATTAGAGTAGAGTGGAGTGGAGTATCGTGGAGTCGAGTAGAGGGAAGTAGAATGGAGAGGAGTTTAGTTGCGTGGAGTAGAGTGGAGTGGAGTAGAGTGAAGTAGAATGGAGAGGAATTCAGTAACGTGGAGTATAGCGGAGTGAAGTTGTGTGAAGTGGAGTGGAGTGGAGTATAGTGGAGTGGAGTGAAGTAGCATGGAGTGGAGTAGGGCAGCGTGGAGTGCGGTCGATTAGAGTAGAGAGGAGTTTAGTAGCATGGAGTAGAACTGAGTGGAGTGGAGTCGAGTAGAGTGAAGTAGAATAGAGAGAATTTTAGTAGCGTGTAGTATAGTGGAGTAGGGTATAGTGGAGTCGAGTAGAGTGGCGTCTAGTGACGTTGAAGGGAGTGGAGTGGAGTAGAGTAGAGTAGGATGAATTGGAGTGGAGTAGAGTAGTGTGGAGTGGAATAGAGTGGAGTGACGTGTAGTGGAGTAGGGCGACATGGCGTGGAGTAGAGTAGAGTGGAGTGGTGAGGCGGAGTAGAGTAGTTTCGATTGGCGTGGAGTGGAATAAAGTGGGTAGATTGGAATGGAATAGTGTGGAGTAGAGTAGAGTAAACTAGATTGGAGTGACGTGGAGTGGATTAGCGTGTAGTGGCGTGGAATAGAGTAGAATGGCATAACATGGAGTCGAGTCGAGTATAGTGGCGTGGAGTGGAGAAGAGTAGGGTAGCGTGAAGTGGAGTCGATTAGAGTAGAGTGAAGAGGAATTTAGTAGCATGGAGTTGAGTGGAGTAGATTAGAGTGGAGTTACAGTGGAGTGGAGTAGCGTAGAGTATAATGGAGTGTAGTATAGTGAAATGATGCGGAGTGGAATAGCGTGAAGTAGAATGGAGAGGAGTTTAGTAGCGTGTAGTATAGTGGAGTGGAGTTGCGTGAAGTTGAATGGATAAGAGTGGCGTGGAGTAGAGTGGAGTGAGGTAGTGTGGAGTGGAGTAGGGTAGCGTGGAATAGAGTCGATTAGACATATCACCCTGAAAACATCTCTTTTTCGGCGTCTTGTTGTTTGAAATCAAAATTCTTTTAAGACCTTTGTTTCTTTCATTGGTTGACGGTTGTCGTCGACTGAAAGCTTCGGTTTGAGAAAGAAGTCATGTGTGCACCAAACCAATTTTTTGTGGTACGCTTTATTATTGTGTTATACTTGTTGCATTCTATTAATTTGTTGTTCTTTGATAAGACAGTAGTATTATTACTATTATTAACAATGGTAATATTTGTAATCATGAATAGGCAACATTAAAATAATGAATATCTTCATTTTTTCTAATACTCCCAATTTTATTTCTGAAATATTTATTGTTAAATGTCAAAACTGAAATGATTTGATTGAAAAATTATGGTAATCAAATATTTAAATAATGATTAATAAAAAAATTAATTTTAGTCTTTTCAAAATAATTTTTCTACATAATTTCTTTTTTGTTCATTTTATATGAACATTTTTTAGTAACAAAGAAATATTTTTCTTCTTCGTGGCTTCTATAAACATAATTACGATTAAGTTTAGTTGCAAATTGGTATAGCTAATCTATATAACAAGGAATCGTTTATTTATGTATGTTTTATTAAATATTATTTCATATTTGCAAGTTATTAATTTTTTTGGCCTTTTCTAATTTTCTTAATAACTGTTTTTGATTAAGAGGCAAGTTAAAAATAAAGTTGACAAACATCATTTTTATTGTTTCCTTAACTAGTTTCGCTAGAGTCAACTAGCATGTTCACAAGGAGAATTATATTATTACAATGGGTAACATTTATAAATATACAGAAGTTAATGTTGCTACAATTAAATATAAAAAATACGTTTTTTTAAATTAATACACTAATGGTGGAAAGAGCTTAAGAATACCACTCAATCTGATATGTTGTACATTTAGATTAGGTCGGTGTTCTCTAATAAACACTGCTTCTGAGATCTCCAATTGTTTGGTATTTTGGCATAGGATAAGATTGTTGTCTTATCGACCATCATTTTTTTAGTGCTTCTTTAGCAATTAAATGAGGACTTCTAATAAAATGTTCTTTTATGGCACCTTCTTGTAAATGCATCGTTATCAGGGTGGTACTCGTCTTACCAATGTAGTTGTTATTAAGAAGAGCACAACCTTCTGTTTTACAACAACATTTATAAACTATATTTGTTTGTTGAATACCATTATATTTATATGGAGAACTACGTATTACCATTGCTGAAGTTTTCTTATTTTTATAGTAAATGATAAACTTAATTTTGTCGTTATTCTCCACTGGTCTGGTGTATCTGTGTATGATTATTTTTAATATGTCTTCTTCATATTTCTTGTAATTTATACGCATTTGGTTTCTGTAGTATAGTTTTAAACTGTTTGAATCTTCTCTAACTGTATTTCGTTCTCTAAGCTTTATTATTTCCTTGTCAACTATGTCATTTGAAAGCCCATTAATTATTGAATAGAATTTATTTGATGTTTTTTATTTCGTTTATTAAATTATCAGGATCGTTACAATATTTCTCAGCTCGTAAAACATAAGTTAGGGGCACCATGGCTTAATAACAACAAGTTGACGCATAGGAACGAAATAATCGTGCATTCCGATTTTTATCTTATCCATGGCTTCAGCGGGGCAAAATTTGACCCATTTAATTTACCGTACTTTCAAGACCAGAACAAACAAGTTTCTTATTTATTAGCTTATTTATATAACTGCTGAAGATGGTAATTTGCAGTGTTTATTCATGTTATGGGGAAAATAAGTTTGAGAAGCATTTAGGTTTCCATCTTACATAGGTCTATTGAAAAATGACAGCATGTTTGTTTTAGTCCTTGAAAGTATGGTAAATTAAATGGGTCAAATTTTGCATCGTTGAAGCCATGGCTAGGATAAATATCAGAATGGACGATTATTTTGTTCCTATGCGTCAACCTGTTGTTATTAAGCCATGGGCAAATACATTCTGTTAACCATAAATAAATGTGGTAATCATAAATGATAGTTCTGTAATCGAAAAAAACGATATAAATAGAAACTCACGACACTCGAGTACCTATAAATATTTTGTCGTTAAGTTATATGGCAACTCAATTTTTTCACCCTACAATTATAATTATCAGTGTTTTCTTCACATCCTGCTCATTTTATTAGTTCTCTCTTAATTTTATGTTATATCTTACGTTGAACCGTGTTTTCTCATTTTCTCTTATTTTTTGTTATATCTTACGTTTAATCAAGTTGTATTCTCATTTCACCTATTCTCTCGCCATTTTTTATGTTATTTCATACATTTAACCGTATTTGCTTCTAATTTTGTGACGTCATACTCTATCTAAGTGACGTCATAAATTCGAATAGGACTTAGGCTAGATAAACCAGTGTTTAAGTAAACTTCAGCTCTACCGTTATATCTTACGTTTAACCGTGTTTTATTCTCATTTCACCTATTCTCTCGCCGTTTTTCATGTTATTTCATACATTTAACAGTTTTTGCTTTTAATTTTGTAACGTTATACCTTATTTAAGTGACGTCATATTTTCAAATAAAACTTAGGCTGAATAAACCAGTATTCAAGTAAACTTTAGCATTATCGTGACACACCAAACAAAACTTAACCTGACTTTGCTCCTCAAATGGTTTTTGGTGGCCAACAAACACCATTTAAAGAGCAAAGTCAAGTTAAGTTTTGTTTGGTGGGTCACGGTAGTGCTGAAGTTAAACTGATTTTAAACTGAACTTAAATACTGGTTTATTTAGCCTAAGTCCTACTTGAAATTATGACGTCACTTAGGTAAGGTATGACGTCCCAAAAATAGAAGCAAACACGATTAAAAATACGAAATAACATGAAAAATGGCGAGAGAGTAGTGAAATGAGAATAAAACACGTAAGATCTAACATAAAAATTAAGAGAGAACTAATAAAATGAGCAAAATATGAATAAAACACTGTTAATTTTAATTGTAGGGTGAAAAAATCCGTTGCCATATAATTTAACAACAAAACATTTATAGGTACTCAAGTGTTTGAAAAATAAAATACAACATAAACTAGTAAATAAATATTTTAAAAAGACCTAAAGTGATGAAACTTTAAAATGATAATGTAAAATGGCTAGCCTGTCGTAATTCCCCGTTTTCTCACTAGACGGATCTACGTCGAAGCATTAAGGCATTAGAAAAAAATAATTTTGAAGAAATGATACAATTTCTAGTTTTTTAACTAAACAGCTTTAAAAATTAGATTTTAGTTATAGTTTTTTAAGTAATACTATAGAATAGCCCACCTATCAATACTCCTACTTTTTAGAAAAATATTAAACTACTTATGCTAGTTTATTCTATATCACTGTCGATTTTGACTGATGCCCTTTCCTTAGCTTTGTGATTTCTTAGCTTATGGAATGAAAGAATCAGTTTACCATATCTATATCCGTGGAGTTGAAAACATTTAACTAAATCGGTACACCTCAGGTAAACTTAACAAAATATCCGTTTACAGTTTTGTACATAACAGTTTAACTCTTGTTTATTTTTATTATTTTAGTCGTTTTGGTCTTACAGATTTCGCATCGCAAGTACAATCAAAATAACAAAGTTGATATTTCAAAGTAGTGAATTAATATTGACAAATTTAAATGAATTTATTGATAATGACTTAGGAATCTAGTCGAAAGATTTAAAAATTGGACTACATGTAAGTTGAATAAACTAAAGACCAATTTCTAATACTAACAGTTCATAAAATTTATGACGTCATAGGCCTTTTTGATTCTAACAGCTCGCGAACTTTTTCAAAACAGTTTGCAAACTGTTTCATCAAAAATACAGAAATTTACAAACTACCTCGCTAGTTGTGACATCATACATGTAAGCAAAGAAATCATTATTTGGATTTACATGCCACGAGAAACATCTCTGCCGGTAAGGATTTTTCAACATTTCTTATTTCTATTTTTCAAAAAGCAAAATTACACAACCATTATAAACAAGTTAAATGTATAAATACATAGGCTATAAACTATTTTT
>JARUHE010347431.1:0-18276 GCA_031471125.1 Archaeomysis grebnitzkii | reverse complement strand
ATATATTATACAGTATGTGATATTTATGTCATATCTGTTGTATGAATGGCATATATTATACAGTATGTGATATTAATGTTATATATCTGTTGTATGAATAGCATATATTAAACAGTATGTGATGTTAATGTCATATATATGTTGTATGAATGATATATATTATACAGTAGGTGATATTAATGTCATATATCTGTTGTATGAATGTCCTATATTATGCACTGTGATACTAATGTCATATATCTGTTGTATGAATGGCATATATTATACAATATGTGATACTAATGTCATATATTTTTTGTATGAATGTCATATATTATACAGTATGTGATACTAATCTCATCTATTTGTTGTATGAATGTCATATATTATACAGTATGTGATACTAATCTCATATATCTGTTGTATGAATGGCATATTTTCTTTACATGAATGGAAAATAAATGTGATTTATGGCATATACCTGTGATATTAATGGTATAGATATATAGTGTGAATGATACACATACACACATACATACACACATATATACATACACACATACATACACAAACTTACATACATACACACATACATACATACATACATACATACACACACACATACATACACATACCGGTACATACATACACACATACACAAAACGTTGTTTTAATGGCGTAATTACCACATGGCTTAAAAACATTTATATAAATATTTTCAATAGGGTTGAGATATGTTTGACTTGTTTTATTTTCACTTTTTCTATTATAAAATTTTAAATTTGGTTCTCCATTTTTGACATCAACTCAATCTAAACATTTTTATTAACTGAGAAGTACAAATAAACTATTGAGGCAAAGTTCAATTAGTTATAAATGCAAGTTGAGACAAGCATGGAATTTATGAGTGTGTAGTCAAATAACATTGCTTGAAATAAGAGGCCAGGCACAGCAATCTAATTTTTAGTTCTTAACATGTTTTTTTCACCATGTCATAACATTACATTAATTCAATTAAATTAATTAAAAATGAAAAGTATCTTATACATACAAAACAGTTTATTTGCTTTCTTGTATTTTGTTTAGATTTCTAAACAATCAAAGCTTTTAATAGTCACAATTTTAGGTCAACTAATAAACTCATTTTAAACAAAATTTTGAGCTATTTTTAATCCCACCTTCGTCATTATGGGACTAGTTTGAATAATTTCCAAGTCAGATTCGGTAGCTGAACGTGGCAGTCATAGGAACTAAGCATACCGAGGTTTCGAGGGATAATATCCTAGGGAATACATCAAATCAATGGAGAAATACCAAGCCAGTGAATAGGCACAACTAACTGGTAGACAGTGTGGGAGTTACACCCACTAAAATCACCTTAGTTCTGGAACAGACAGAAGTTTTACTCTGGAAGAGCCAAATGCTATGCACCCAGGGATGGGCCCTAAGCAAAAGAAATGCTGCTAGGAAATGATTAGAATCAACCCTAAAATTAAAACTTAAACTCAATTAAAACAAGGGGAAGCAGCAGGCCTAATTTGATGATCATTAGCAGGATCACAAACCCCAACATCCATACTAATTCTCACACTGCCCACTTGGCCCGAATGATAGTTAAAAATATCAATGTTATCAAAAAAAACTGTTTTATTTTTTCTTGATGAAAATAAAAATATTTTATTTTATTTCTTTAAAGTTATCAATGTTATTGAAATAAAAATGTTCGCTTTATTATTAAATATTCACTTATCAACAATAATAATTGTGTAGGTTCAGAAAAATCTTGAACAAGTGAGATATATAAGGCAAAGGAAGGAGATGACGCACAATTATCATTTTAACTACATTTTAGTTATACTTAAAACTATTATTATAATTACAATTGTTGCTGTAATTAAACTTATTATTATAATTAACAACTTATTATACATTCTGATCACGCGAAATTAAAAAATAATCAAACCAACATTTTTTTGCAGATGCTGAAGCACGTGCATATCACTCCACACAGAAGCAGCAGTTCCCTAGGACGCAGGATTTCTGATGGCGGGGTCTACCACCACAGCTCTCCCTCTTCCCCTTCCACAACCTCCACTCGAGCCTCCTCCACCTCGTCCACCTCCATAAAAACCTCTGCCCTCCATCACTCAAATAGTTACTCCAACAAACACCTGAATAGGTCGTCTAGTTCTGAATGCAGCAGCCCAAAGTTCCAAGGATGTAGTACTCCACGGAGACGTCACAAGATTTCCTCCGCCATCATAACTAGTCCCTCGGCGCCAACGTCGCCCCTACTTTGTGAAACCTCATCCACGGCTTCCACAATTGAGTCGTTCAGCACATCCTCTAATTGTGGCTCGACCACCTGCGAGTCGGCCACAAGTGGAATCTGCAGCAACAGGAGTGACAGCACACGAGGCATCAATCGAGGAGGAAAGAACCATGAAAATAGGATAGACCGGAAAAGTCGACGGATTCGAAAGAAGAGGAGGAAGAAGAAAGGGAAGGGCAGTGACAGCATGAGCCTTAATAGTTCAATGTCATATTCAAGTGATGAAAATGAAGACTATGAAGTTAACGACGACGACGATGTCAACATGACTTTTAGTTCAAGGGGATCTTCATCTCTTTCCATAAACCAGAAAGTAAGATTTTATTTATAGTTTCAACTTCTTAAACAAACATTTTTTATGACAATGTTTCATATTATATTTAAATATTAAAATTAACATTTTTATGTTTTAGGACTCGACATTGTCTTGCCACTCGCTTGATTCGACAAATAATAAGGTTAGTGTTTTTCTAATAATTTAAATTTTTTCCAATGGTATCTTCGAATAAAAATACAAAGTTTAAATGAGCAACATGATTTTGAAAATTTGTTCTAAATATCGTTAATATAACCGTAACAAATACTTTTGAACGTATTACTCTAAATGAATGCATCATAAAGTTTGATAGATCGTCACAGGCATTTGAAATTGCTCACGTACTTCAAATTAGTTTCTTGATGTGTCAAAATATATTGTAGGAAACACATCTAGTTTGTTGGAGATGTGAAAATATTTATTTTGTTGATTTGAAAATAAATGATCCGCGCAAGTTCTCATTAAATGATTAAGATGATTTTTAGCTAAACAGGAACCTAAACTACATCTAATGATCTAACGGACAACATTACGAACAACAATCACAGTATTAGATGGTATCTAATTTTTTATCATAAAAAAATGTATTAAAAATGGTTTGCCAATTTCCAATGGGAAATATTTGAACAAATACTTCATTTAAGTTTAATATTAGTTTTAATTAACTAGCGATAGTGATTAAACTATCGTACACAAAATGTAGACGCAATAGTTATACCGTTTATCTTTAAATGTTATGTCACTGTTTCTATTTACATTTATTTCCATCCTTTATTGCTACATATTGAAAAATATTGGTCATAAAAATAGTACACTTTTGCCTGTTTTGAAAATATTTTTATAGACTTTTTTAATTTTTGAGACTAACTGAATACAATTAAAGTTTATTTTGGTGCACTCATGTGAAACACTTAGTTAGCGTTTTGGCTCGTTTCACATTTACAAAACATCAAAATATTACTTTTTGACTAAGAGATCTTGTAACCTCCTTACTGAATAAGTAAACATAGATTGTACTAAATTGTAAATATCTAGTGGATAAATTAAGACTGCTAGAACTCTTAATTGGAGAAAGTTTATTTAAAGTACTACATTTTATCTTTTACCATCTTAATTTAATTCTTAGATGAATTATAATTCTTTATTAACTTTAATTAATTGATGAGATAGCCCAACAATGCAACACCCACAATTTTGGTCATCTAGTAATTCTAGTTGCCTAAAAACTTATTAATTGTTGAGCAAGAAACTAAAATGTTTCACTCTTTATCACACTGAAAACACTTGACTAACTTTTTATGCATAAAATGGTTAAAGTTTACTAACCTTTGGTAACAAAGCACATTTTTATTGTTGCTTCAATCGACTTTCTTGTGAGTAAATCACAATCATGTCACATTGTACCAATGTACCTAGATCCATTTCTATGAAGCACAATTTTCAAGGCAAGCTAAAGTGATGTCCATTCAATTAAAACATTTTTTTAAATAGATTTCTTTGTTATAAAGATTGTTCTTTGTGAGAAAATGAGAATTCAGAAGATACAAAAGTATTGAGATCAATATCCTTGTAATAGTAGATAACCATGTATGTATGTATGTATGTATGTATGTATATGTATGTATGCGTATGTATGTGTGCGTATGTGTGTATATATATACATGTCTGTATACATATACATGTATGTATACATATACATGTCTGTATACACATACATGTCTGTATACATATATAGTATGTGTATATAAATGTACAGGCGATCCCCGCTTTAACGTACAAAAACAACTTAAATTTAACGGTAAACACTCATTTTTCTACGTATACCCCCTGGATTAACGACACTAAAAAATATGTATTGAAAGTAGAACGCTTGTACATATTTTTTGCCCTGCAACTTTTGCCACACTTTGGAAAAGCTGTATGATAGCCATCCCTTCAATCATGGCAGCATTTTCTATGACCACTGTGTTTTAACGATAATACAATGTACAGCTTCTGTACGTTAAATCAAGGATCGTCTATATATGGGTATATGTATGTATGTATATATGTATGTATGTATATATATATCTGTATATATATATATCTGTTTTTACAATTGAAATCATAGGGAAAAGTCTTTATTTGATTTGTTTCTTCTTTAAACAAATTTACATATTGGAAAGGAATGTTAATGATTTCCATGTGAATCAAATTAACAACATAAGACTCTTTTAAGTCAATTTTTGGTTTAAAACGATGGAATATATATTACATATTCCCTATATTATATAGATCATTTAACACCAAAGCTATAATTTAAGTTAAAAGCTATAACTTAAATCTCGAAGCTATAATTTTGAAACACTCGAGTTAAGACGCGCCATCTTGACTTTAAATACTATTATAAATAATAAAGAATGTAATAAAACACTATAATTAGTTTCATAAATTCATGTTATGGTAATGTTAGACTTTTTCCTTTAAAAAATCGTTATTATACATCCATGAAAATGTAAAATAACTTTAACATAGGAACTATTGTTCATCTACGGTATTACATCGTTGTGATTTAAGAAACTTAAATAATACCTAAAATAATTTTTGTAGTAACGTTTTCATAATACTATGCTAGTAATTTTTCTACGCATTTATTTTATAGTATCCTATTATAAGCATCTCAAATAATAACTAACATTGATTTAATATTTATTATTTTTTTACGGTTTTTTAGTTTCCTTTTGTTTTTATTCATTAATTTAAATTTTAATCTGGCGTATCTATCTAAACATCAGCGATGATTGATCTATCCTAGAGAATTTGTATATCCCAACATTTTTCATACATTTTAATGCAATTAATTTATTATTTTAAAACTATATATTTTTATCTTGTATTTTTTAAATTGTTTTTGTTTTCATTTTTATTATATTTCTTATTTTAACAATGTTTACAGTTGTTTTTATTTATATTTTTATCCCCAGCTATTATTTATTATTTTAAATTTGGTATAGCTTTCAATTTAACCTTTAAAAGTTTTAAAAATAAAAACACTTCATATTAAATAAAATGTAGAACAGAATAACTAAAATTTGGCTAATGCGTTGACTTCCTCTTTAAAGAAAATTCACGTAATTTCGACCAATTAACTGTTTTAACAATTGCAACAACTGTACTATTAACTGCTTCGAATTGCCTGCTTGAATTCCACTTTTTATAACTGCTTCAAAAATACCTGCTTTGAATAAAATTATATTAATTTTTTGGATGGTCTACTTGAACTGCTGGAATTCAACTGCTTATAACTTTTATAGTAACTAGTCTGAACTTGTATCTGCTTAAATTCATAAAAATTTATTTGCTTAAAGTAAACTGCGTGTAACTGCTGAAACTCAAACGCTGGAGACTTCTTAAAATCACATGATTTTATCTGCTTAAATCCATATGCTTACATATTCTTAAAATCACCTGACTTTATCTGCTTATATCTTTTTTTAAATCAGGTAATTATATCTGCTTAAATTCATATGTTTATCTTCCTGAAACAAGCTGATTACATCTGCTTGAATTCATATACATGTATTTTCTTAACATCGGCTGATCATTTGCTTAAACTCATGATTGTGTCTGCTTAAAATCAATTAATTTTGTCAGCTTCTATCAGCTGATTTCACCTGCTTAATAATTTGTGTGTCCACCTTTTTATTTAAGTTGAATTTCAGTGGTTTTTAATAAATTTGAAATGTATTTCCATTCATTTAAAATTAAAAATGAACAACAGTAATGATAGCAACAATATTAACGAAGAACGACATAGAATAAACCAATAACAATATTAATAATAATTATTTTACGATATGTTTATACAAATATGATTAATCTGTAATATATAAATAATTGTATATATACATTATATACAATTATATATAAATAATTAGCAAATTACCGAAAACATCCGAACTTGTTTACTGTTTATCGTTAATTAACATTTTAATGCGTTTGCATAATTAAAGTAAATATTTATTTTAGACAGCTACTAAATTTTTCTAATATTTATTTATTTTAGTTATATACTGAAGTGCTCTAATATTTGGTAATTACACTCAACATGAGTTTAAAACCAATCATTTGAACTTAAATTCTTGTTTTTAACTCTAGTATTTTAAGGTTGAATACATTTGCAGGTTATTAACATTGCGTTGGTACATACATACATACATAAATACATACATACATACATACATACATACATACATACATACACCTATTGAGTGTCAATTACATAAAATAATGAAACAGGAAAAGTTGAAGAGGGGAAATACAGGGAGAAAGAAAAGCAAGCATTTGAAAATCAGTGAAGAAAGTAAAAGACGAATTGTTGAACAACAGAAGCGGAATAGATAACGAAGAGTGAAAATTAAAAATAGAAGGAGACAGTGAGAGTCTGAGATAAAGAGGGCGAGAGAGAGTGAAAGTGTGTGTGAGAGAGAAAGGAGGAGAACGGGAGAGAGAGGGACAACGGAAGGAAAATGAGAACGGAAGAGACAGGTCGACTGAGGAACATTTTTGAATGAAAGCGGTAAAATGTTACATTTTTTGTTAGTCCAGCCCAACAAACTCGTTATCACATCCGACTAAATTTGCAGACTCACTGTGAGTGGAAACGAATATTAAGTATGGTTGCGAATAAGAAAGTGAGGGAACATTAAATGCACAAAACTTTTTCTTTCTATAATTTCATAAAAAAAATTAATAGTGGCGATGACTAGAAAAAATTCAACTTGCTTCTCCACTCGCATAATAAATAAAAAAATAATTGAAATTCATCCTTTTATTACTTCTTATTCTTACCATTTTTTTATATAATTCTTCAAAAAATTTTGAGCACATTTTATATATTTTGTATTATATTTATTTATTATATTTTATTATGTTACATTTTTTACATTATATTGCAAGCAAAATAGTAAAAAAGAAGCTCTTGTCATGGCTTAACAAAACAATGCAGTCTTTATTTTTTACAAAAAATCCACTTCCGGCGTAATGCTCTTAACGTATTCAAATTTTTTATATAATTAAAATAATTGTTATCATTAACTCTGTAAGTAAATTTTTTTTATTCCCATTAGACATAAAATCTTTGTATACAATAGACAGTTAAGAGTGACGTACGATTCGACAGGTCCCATTTACGTAACCACTTAACACCTTAGGAACTGAAAAGACGAACAAGTCCCGTACAATAAAGGCTATCTTCAATGTTAACTTTACTATATTTTGGGCCGTATTGTTGCATTTAGTCGGACGTTAAATGGTTAAGTAGATCCAGTAATTCTCAGTCATTAAATTCAAGTTTTAATTCCGAACGTTTTTGCTTTGTTTTCCAACGACGATTTTGTTCACTTTTACTCTCATTTGTTTGGAGCTGTTCAGGTGAACAGAAAATCTATAGATTGATTGTAATTCAGAATAACTAACTAATTAAATATAATTAAATACAGCTAATTATAATTAATTATAATTAAGTACAGCTACTATGATGAAATGTAATTAAGTACAGATAACTATGATGAAATATATTTAAGTACAGCTAATTATAATTAAATATAATACAGTATAGCTAATTTTTAATTGCACGTAATTAAAGTACATCTAACTATAATGAAAAGTAATTAAAGTACAGCTAATTATAATAAAATATAATTAAAGTACATCCAACTATAATTAAATTTAATTGAATACAGCTAATTATAATTAAGTATAGTACAGTACAGCTAATTATAATTAAACGTAGCTAAAGTACATCTAATTATAGTGAAATATAATTAAAGTAAAGCTAATTATAATAAAATATAATTGAAGTACAGCTAATTATTTGTAATTAATTATAAGAAAGTACAGCTATTTGTAATTAAATGTAACTATAGTGCGGCTAATTATAATTAAATTTATTTGAAGCACTCCTAATTATAAATAAATATAATACAGTACAGTGCAGGTAATTATAATTGGCAAAGTTCAGTATACTGAATTGTTCTTTCCTATATAATTATAAACTCCTAGTTAGAGAATTTACAATAACGAAGAAGAAAAAGTTGTATAGAGAAAGAATAATAAATAAAATAAAATAAGTAATGAATCAAAAAGTTTTTTTATAAGTTCTAAATTTTATTTCTATTTTTATTTTTTTAGTTTCGTTTATGTCATTATTATATAAGATTTATAGTTTTGATTACAATTAAAATGATGGTAAAAAAATTAGTATGACAATTTGTGTTAATATCAATGTAAGCCACATGCAGTATACACACATACATACACATACACACGCATATGTATACGCATATGCAAATAGATACACATGCATACATACACATACGCACATACATAAATAAACACATACATATATACATATGTACACACATACATATATACATATGTACACACATACATATATACATATGTACGCACATACATATATACATATGTACACACATACATATATACATAACAATACACATACATACAAATACACATACACACACAAATACACATACACACACAAATACACATACACACACATATATATATGTACATAAATACATATATACATATATACATGAAGTACATATAATTAAAAAGTTGTACAAATAAATAAATCGGTTAACCTTTTAGAAATATAACAATAATAAACAAAACAATTTTTAAAAATAAAAATATTTTAATAAGATAAGTTAATGTTCTTATAAACCCAAAAGAAATATAAATAATTTAATGAAATAAATAAATAAAATTATAAACTAAAGCAAATCTAAATAATTTAACAAAATATATAAACTTTTTAAAAAATAAAAAAATATGTTTATGAAATAAAACAATATAAATAATTTAATAAAAATAAATAAATATGTTTATAAAATAAAACAATATAAAAAATTTAATAAAAATAAATAAACATGTTTATGAAATAAAACAATATAAATAATTTAATAAAAATAAATAAATATATTTATAAAATAAAACCATATAAATAATTTATTTAAAAAAAAACATGTTTATGAAATAAAACAATATAAATAATTTAATAAAAATAAATAAATATGTTTATAACATAAGCAAATACAAATATTTTAATTGTATAGAAGTATTATTTAAAACTTCATTTATTTGAAATGATCAACATGCAAGTAAATAATTAATGAATATCAAATGTCAAAAACAGTTTGAAAAATCAGATAAAAAAGGTAAACATTCAAATGTGATAGAAACTTAAAATTAATGTTTTTATTTAGTATGTATATGTATATATATATATATATATATATATATATATATATACACGCACGTTTTTTTAAAAAAATAATCTTAAAAAATATATATGAATGTATAATTTAATAAAATGTTTATATAAAAGAAATAACACAATTGAAAAATACAATATTTTAGATTTTAATTAAGTTAAATCCTTTTTAGTTTTTATTTAATGTTCTAAAATATTTTTTTGATATATCTTCTTTAATTAGAAATGTCTATTTGTAAATTTTTTTGATGTTGATATTTCATTTGTTATTAAGATACTTGAAATAATGTCCTTTTATAACCTTTATAAACTTATTTATTTTATTACATTTAGTTAAATAACTTTTTTCTTTTTTGTAAACTTGTGGTATGTAACTTTAAATAATATAACTTTTTAACATTGTTTTATTGCATGGTCACCAACCGTATTTGTGATTACCGACACCTTAATGCTAATTTTATTTATTTTTTTTATAGAATATTATACAGCACATTAGCTACAATGGCAAAGAGCGCTGTCGCCAACAGCATCTGGTGTTCCCAGACGGTCACCCATCCAAGTACTAACCAGACACAACGTTGCTTAACTTCACTGATCATACGGGAAGCGGTGTTTCAACGTGGCCAAGGCCGTTGACTAGCTTTTGTTAAAAGTATGTTTTTACAGGGCTAACCAAAATTCAAATTTGATTCATAACTTTATTGTTTTTTTATTTTAAAACATTTTTTACTTGTAAGAAATTGGAGAATTAAGTATAAACAACCTTTATTGAAAATAAACTGAACAAAATTTATATTTTTTATTTATTTTTATTTTATTTATTTAAAACTTGAAAAGTAAAACTTTTTTGTTTTTTACTTTACAGGAATGTTTACTTATAATGAATTGAATAACTAAACATTTTTAATAACTTTAACTAAATAAGCTTTTTGTTTCAAAAACTTATGTTTTTGAAACACATCTGTTGTTAGAAGTATGTTCTTAAACCAAAATCAAAATTGGGTTGATAATTTTATTTCATTTTTATTTTAAAGATGTTTAGTTAGAATAAAATGAAGAACTATACATTTTCAACAATTGAGCTAAATACATCTTTTGCACAAAGTAATATTTTTTTAAATAAAAGCTGTTGTTAGAAGTATGTTCTTACAGGGCTAACCAAAACCAAAATTTAGTTGATAATTTTTTATTTTAAAGATGTTCACTTAGAATGAAATCAAAAACTATTCCAACTTTTATTTAACACACTGAAGACACTTGACTAACTTTTATATCTAAGATAGTCAAAATTGATATCATCAAATTGACTAAACATTGTTACAATGCGATAGGATTTTCATTGAATCACAATAAATGTGTTTGAATCAACAAACAGTGTGCACGGTTAACAAAGTTTTGTCAATTTAATGATGTTAATTTTGACTATCTTAGACATAATAGTTAGTCAAATGCTTTGAGTGCACGCGAGATTGAATTGTTTCATTCAGTAAACTATTAAATCAACTTAATAAACAAAGCAGGAATAAGTGTATTTTGTTTATTCAACTTTGAATATTTTACAATAAAAACAAAATAGTTTAAAACTGTATAATTTAATATTTCCTTAGTTGCTGGAGACCTTACTTGTTTAGCGATAGCATATTATTTTTTTATAATGTAGGACAAATTCATTTTTCCACTTTGATTGCAATCTTTAAATTTTCTCTCAATTTTATGTTAAACAATTTGAGGAACCAAATTGTCAACCAAGTTTGCATTTTCTGTCAAATTGTTTGATATTGTCAACATTGTAAAGTTTATTCATTTATGCATTCGAAATACGAAAAACATTTTAAAGCTTTGCACGATACAAACCGATCGACAATAGCACATGTGAGGTAAGCTCTATGTTATTTCAAAATGGGTTACCTTACTTGATCTATTACAAATCCAAATTAAATTAAAAAAAAAATATTATCTCTGCTTTTAAATGATTAAAATATAGTTTTATTTTGTTAATTCATGTTTGATTTTCCATATAAGACTGACAAAATGTTTTGGAATTAAATATAAAATCTTTAAAGTTAAAATTTATATACACACTTTAAAGTTAACATTTATACAAAAAACCTTAGAGTTAACATTTATATTCAAACTTCAAGGTTAACATTTATATAAACACTTTGCAGTTAACATTTTCATACGAACTTTAAAGTTAACATTTATATAAACACTTTAAAGTTAAAATTTACATACAAACTTTAAAGTTAACATCTACATACAAACCTTAAGGTTAACATTTATATAAAAACCTTAAAGTTAACATTTACATACAAACTTTAAAGTCAACGTCTACATAAAAACTTTAAAGTTAACATGTATATAAAACCTTTAAAGTTAAAATTTACATACAAACTTTATTCAAAATATAAAATTAAAAAAAATTGGGTGACAGTGTGCATAAATTTAGAGTTTAACTCGTACTAAGAAATGTCCACTGTCAAGCTGAATTTTTTTTTCAAATTTTACAAATTGAATATTTTTTTCATAGTCTTATATTTCTTGTGATTTTGCTATTTCAGTTACTCGAAATAGTTTTTTGAAAAGTTAAATTTGTTTTTATTTTAACTTGAGTATTGAGATTTGTTGCTTGGTTGATACATCCATAATTTATTTGTCTTTGCAATTGATCACGAGTCAACTGCGTTTGTCTGAACTTATTCTTCTCTTTCTTTTCTTTATTTAATTTTTTAATTTTCTATATGTTCTATATGCTCTGTATGCTCTATATACTCTTTATGCTCTTAATGCTATATATGCTCTTTATGCTCGTTATGCTCTTTATGCTCTATATGCTCTTTATGCTCTTTATGCTTTATATGCTCGTTATGCTCTTTATGGTCTATATGCTCTTTATGCTCTTTATGCTGTTTACGCTTTTTATGTTCTTTATGTTCTGTATGGTGTTTATGATCTTTATTCTATTTGTTCTCTTTGGCTTCTTTGGCTTCTTTGGTTACTTTGGTTTCTTTGGTTTCTGTGGCTTCTTTGGTTTCTTTGGTTTCTTTGGCTTCTTTGGTTTTTTGGCTTCTTTGGCTTTTTGGCTTCTTTGGCTTTTTTGGTTTCTTTGGTTTCTTTGGTTTCTTTATTTTCTTTATTTTCTTTATTTTCTTTATTTCTTTTATTTCTTTTATTTCTTTTATTTCTTTTCTTTCTTTTATTTCTTTTATTTCTTTTATTTCTTTTATTTCTTTTATTTCTTTTATTTCTTTTATTTCTTTTATTCAGGAAATAAAGTCTCGTGCAAATAAAGATTTATGCAAACAAATAATTACTGTTATCCTTGGTTTGTTATCTATTGGTTAGTTGAAATAAAGTAACATATAATTAGTTAAAACAACATACTATTACATAGATAAATAATCATTCTCTTATTTTCTTGTTTTAATATGACTAACTTTTCATTATTATCTAAATCGATAGTTTAACCAACTTATGTTATACTACTGTTTTTATTTATTGTATATTTATTATACCTACAAAAATACAAGATTATTTATGAGGTATTACTATCATTTATTATATATGTTGATATCTTATTTATGGTGTTGTCTAGATTCTTCAAATGTTTTTATAAAGTTTAATAAGACTAATGTTAGCTCTGAAAATTGCATGTGCATGCGTGGTAGTATACCTTCGAATTTTACCCGGTTTCTGTCCTTAATCTTAATAATAAAATTTTTGCTACAACAACCAAATTTTAAGTATAGTTTTATTATAACTATGAAAAGTTGGTTAAATGTTGATCTACGACTGGATCGATGGCGGTTTACTTTTCTTGAAAGTACATTTATAATGATGGAAAGTTTTTTAAAATTGTGGTTTACTATTTGTTCAATAATGATAAGCTTTTCATAATTATTTTTGGTGAAAAAGGTTTGTCAAAATTGGTTTACAGTATGTTGGAGCTATTTTGATTACAAAAGTTGGTTGACATTGCTTTAAAGTGTATCGAAATCAACAAACCAAAGTTAACAGTGTTTAATTCATTAAAACATTAAAAAATTAAACACAAATATTTGTGTTTTCCTTATACATTTGTGGTTAATTTAAAGATGTATCTTTGGAGAACAAACATTCAGCCCACGAGGGTTCGAATTTTTTGGCGATAATAAATTATGCAAAAAAATGTTAAAAGGTTAAAAAAAATGATCTTCGGTTATAGTAAAGGAAAATAACTGAAAAAGGGGTTTGCTTAAACAAATTGCAAGTCCTACAATTTTTTTTAGAAATACCTAACCTATAACATAACAAACGTAGAGAAAAATCGAAAAATGACAACGTTGGGTAAATTGCGTTTTTATTTAAGAAAAAAACTCTACAATTTGATTCATTTTCTATCTCATTTATTTGCATTATTTTCTTTGTACCTTTTTTTATTTCTCGAACAAACATAGAATTATGCATTTTATTAATACAAAAACATGACAACAATCACAACTAATTTATTTTTCATTAAGTTTTATATTGTTTATTCATATTTTACAATATTGTTATATAAATATTAAATACATTTTTGTATAACTTGTTAGATTATGCTATTATAGTTTTATTTATAAAATTATATTTATTACGACATAAACGCGAGTCTGTAGATTATGCTTTAGCATGCAATATGCCAACGCTCATTAAGCAGGGTGCATCCATTTGATGAAAATACGTCTCATCGTTGATTATGTTAGCTATCGGTTTATAGTTTAAATTGAACTTCAATAAATATGAATTTTACATTTTTTAGTTTGAAATAATTTTTAGAATAAGTTAAAGGTGTATTTAAGACTAATTAGCTCATACTTTTTCATAAATAATGAAATAAAGAGAGTCGCACTTTAGAAAATATCATTTAAAAAAATTAAAAATAAAGTTTTGGAGAAAATAATTTATAAAATAGATGAGGCAATAAGTTTTAGTTTATTTAAATCAATTGGTCATGCTGTTACAATTAAAATGAGATCCAGGTTTACTATGTGTCTTCAAGAAATAAAAAAGTTACAAAAAAATAATGCACATGAGGGTGATCAGAAATTGATAAACTTTCAGAGTTTTTTCTTAATTGAACCTCATCGCTAATTATGTAAGTTGTCTATGCAGGGTTGACATTAACTTTAATAAAAATAATTATACAATGTTTAATTTGAAATCGCTTTTAGATTAGGTTAATGTTGTATTTAAAGCTAATTAGCTCATACTTGTTCCTAAATAATGAAAGAAAGAGAGCCGTACTTTAGAAAATGTAATTTTTAAAAAGAAAGAAGGTCTTGGAGCAAATGTTTTAAAAAATAGATCAGATAATACATTTTAGTTTTTTAAAATTAATTGGCTATGCTGTTACACTTAAAATGAAATGCAGGTTCACTATGTTTGTTCAGGCAATAAAAAAGTTACAAGTTACATGACTGAGATAAAAAATTGATAAAACTGTAGAGTATTTTCTTGAATGAAAACGTAATTTACCCTACGTTGCCATTTTTCAATTTTTCTTTAATTTTATTATGTTATGGGTTAGACATTTTTAAAAACTTTTATGTAAGATTTGTCTGTGTTGCAATTTGTTTAAGCAAAACATGTTATTTTCCCGAAGCAATAGCAAAATCATTCCCTCCTAACTCACCAGCTAAAATAAATCAAACATTGTATTTTAAACTATTTTTATTACTTTTTTTGTTTGTATTATATATGTATTACCTTTATTACCTTAGTTCGTTAAAACACAACACATGTTTTTAACCATATAATGTGGTGGCATTTGAACCTTAACATACCACGTGTTACGGTGTTATTAACGTTATTGTGTGGTGGAATTTAAACCTAAATACAACACGTGCCATTAACATTATTGTGTGGTGGGGTTTGAACCTAATTACAACACGTATCATTAACGTTATTGTTTGATGGGATTTGAACCTAAATAAAACACGTGATCTTAAACATATTGTGTAGTGGGATTGAACCCAAATAAAACAGGTGTCATTAACGTTATTGTGGGATGGGATTTGAACTTAACTAGTTAATTGCTTCAATTTTTTTTAGAAAATATGTTGTAATAAAGTTGTGAAATGTATCTGAGGATTATCAATGCAAAAAAATACATATTTATTTTATTATTTATTACGGAGTTTTTTTAAATAAGTAAATCTATATTTTTATTTTAACAAAAGAAAAACATTTTTCAATCTGTTTGATCAATTTTTTGAATTCTTTCAATAAATTTCTTTATCAACTTCTTTTGTATTTCCACCTAACCTAGTAACCACAGTGGGTTTCTACTTTCATTGGATTTATACGAGTAGTTGTTATGAAAACTTATAAAGCAAAAAATACTAATTGAGTTTGTTTTGCCTATGGTACAAATTACAAAATTCATTAAATAAAAATTTAGATCTATTTTTACAATAAGGATTCAGTTTTAAATATAAACATTATTAACAATGATGTTATGATTCCTCTGTTGTATCAATAAAAAAAATGAAAACGTCAAATTAAGTCTGTTTACACTTTTTGTATCAAGGTCTTTTGTATCTTTATAATATTGTTACATTTTTGCATAATTTATTCTATTATGCTTTTGCATCATTGCATCAATGCAATAGAAGTGAGTCTGATAATTATACTAACTTTAATAAAGATGAGTTATATATGATTCAAAATTTCTGAAATTAATGGTATCTTCAAAATTTAGTAGCCAATATGTGTTCCTAGTTACAAGATGCCAATTTAAAAAAAAATTATGATTTAGAGCAAATAACTAAAAAAAACAATGTCAATAACAAATATATTCTATTTTACCATATTTCGATTCGCTTTTACTTTCAGTAGATTATAGCTTGGACATTAAAAACAATTCTATAAATTGTATTCGTCTATTAATTTTTTGCAGCCAAAATAGTTATTTGACCTTACTATATACATAAGTTTAAACCCTACATTAAAATGTAAAACATTTATAAGATTTATACGGTAGGAACTGAAATACATTTTATTTTTGATACTATATCTTTTACTGCATATCTCAGTAATTATAGTCTTATATTGATTAATTTAAGATGTATAGTTTATAAATTATTATTAATTATATTGAAAAGTTTAAATTAAGAACCCGTTATACTTTTTAGAAATCTTTTACATTTTCTTGGTTTTTGTATAGGTCATAAGAAAGTTTTATATTACAGTAATAATTATTCGATATATAGTTTACTAAAACCAAGTAAGAAATGTACAAGAATTTGCAATCTCCAATCTTCATGGAAATAAATGAAACTTGACTTCTTCTGTTTTTTTCTTATACAGATCGGTAATTATATATATGTGTGTGTATATGGGTGTGTTTGTGTGCGTGTGTGTGTGTGGTTGTGTGCACGTGAAGGGTATGTGGGTGCTTGTGGGTTTCCGTGTACGAATGTACATGTGTGTGAGTGAGTGAGTGTGCGTGTCCGTGTGCGCGTATATATATACAAATATATACATATGCGTGTGTGTGTGTGTGTGCGCTAGTGAGTGTGTATGTGCGTGTTTGCGTGTGTGCGTGTGTGTGTATGCATGTGTGTGTGCGTGTGCGTGTGCTGTGTGGCTGTGCCTTTGCAGGGGCGTGTGAGTGTGCGTGTGCGTATCCGTGTGTGTGTAAATCTGCATGTGCGTGTGTATATATGTGAATGTTTATGTGTGTATGTGTCTGTGTGTATGTCCGTGTGCGTGTGTTTGCGTTTTTGCGTGTGCATTTGCCTATATATGCGTGTGTGTGCGTGTATGTATGTGATAGCAAGTAGTGACAAACAAATAGTGTCGAAAAGTAGTGACAAGTAATGATAATCAAGCAGTGACAAACAAGTAGTGACAAGTAATGAAAACAAGTAATGACAACAATTAGTGACAAGTAGTGACAAACAAGTAGTGACAGTAAATAGTGACACATAAGTAGTGACACAATTACTGACATACAAATAATGACAAACAAGTAGTAGCAAACAAGTAACGACAACAATTAATGACAAGTAGTGACAAACAAGTAGTTACAAACAGGTATTGACAATCAAGAGGTGACAATCATGAAGTGACAAACAAGTAGTGCCATAAAGTAATGACAAGCTAGTAGTAACAACAGAGCAGTAACAAGTAGTAACTATATGATGAAAAGATAAACTTAAAATTATAACATCTGCCTTAAATGTTATACCAAATTATTGTAAGTCTCAATATTTTCCATTGAATGGAATAAAATCATTTATCGAACAGATGTTCCAGATTTATGAACATTAACGCAAACTTTTAGACAAATTTGAATTAAAAACAATTTCTACAAACTTTATCTGGTGTAAAGTTACTAGTTCATATATA
>JARUHE010347420.1:0-10217 GCA_031471125.1 Archaeomysis grebnitzkii | reverse complement strand
TATATATACATTTCTCATAATGTTTTTTATTAAATAACACACGTAGCATTCATAATAACTAAATAATACACAACATCCGTGGTAGTTTTTCAAATTTAAAATTGACAAAATAAAGTCTATTTAAAACACATAACAATTGTTTTGTAAAATTTTGAAGCTATTATTCGACTTGTTCTTCAGCAAAATTGACAATTTACGAAAATTATACGAAAGAATTTGCATGGCTTTTAATTACACCTTATTGCGGCAATTTTAAAATATATATTTATATATATAACAAGGTTTATTTCCTCAATATAAAAAATGTTTTTATTTCAATAAAAATAATAAAAAACAAAGTACGTTTAGATATTATATAGACTTATAGTTGAATTTAAATTTGTAAAGGTTATACTGTATATTTATATATATATATATATATATATATATATATGTGTGTGTGTTTGTGTGTAAGTATATAAACATATATATGAATATGTATGCATATTAATGTAAAAACTATAAGCAAATAAACTATTCTTAGAAAATCACAAGGCCATTAAACTTTCAAAAAAGTAAAATTTTGTTTATGTCAGCAGTTCATATGGAATTTATGTTAAGGATACCTGTGATAATTGAATTATAAAAATTTATGGTTTTTATTTGTATAGTTCAAGAAAAGAAATTTAGGGGGTTGTCTTATTCACTCTTTATAAATTAATTAAAACGTATTTGTATTAATTATACTGTTGTATATTTAATGTGACCTTCATTTTTATAATGAATGATACAAACATAAGCAAATTATAATTTCATGTATTTGATTATGTTGTATCTTTTGTTAAAATATGTTAGTTTACAATGCAAATACATTGATTATAAAGTGTAGCTAATGGATTATAAAATAAATTGGTAAATACATAGCATAGATACATACTCTTGCTTATGTTTAACCATAGATTAAAGAGATATAGCTGCACAACTCAATGCTATAAGTTTGGACCAATATACTGTAGCCAGTCTAAGCAGTCTTTTAAATTATACACATTTATATATTTTTTTATACAATAAATAACTTTTAAAATATAAGTATTAAATAATTTGGTAAAAGAAAAAGTCGTCATAATTATTGCAATACAAAAATACATTGAGTTTGCATATACAAATATTGTGAGTCTAATTGTATTGAAGTATCTTGCATGTTTTTGTTGAAGTATCTTGCAACTCTGGGTTCATAATTCTCCATTGGAAAGGGTGAAGTTGTTCAACCATATCTCTTTAATCTATGGTATAGCTTTATTATTTTTCTCTTTGATGTAAATTTTTAAACGAAACTGTATGGCTTCATGATTTACTGCAATGAGTTGCCATTTTCCCTCAGGTAGCTAAAACCCGGATGGGGATTCATTAGTAAACTTTTTAAAAATGTGGTCGTTAAGTTCTTATATATTATTTTTCAGGTTAGACACTGCGTATCTATAAAAGTCATCTAAATCATAAAATATGAAGTAAGACTTACAAACAACATACAGTATATCTACATTGTGTATGATAAGTGTGTGTAAATCCAAACAACTTACATCATTATAAGTAAAATAATCTCTTACTTGTTTAATTAGACCTGATTTCCATAATGAAATTACTTTTTTTACCTAAATTACGTACGTAAGCTTGACTAGTTTAAAAAATTGAAAATAATTGTTCTAAGCATTATTGAAATTTTTTTTTTTCAGGTTAAATAAATTACTTTGTGCAAATGTGATCTATTTAGCCATAGACGTACTATAGCAGCACTTCATCATATTGAATACAAATCCAAATCATCTTAAAAAATTGGCAAAAAAAAAATCTTGGTAATTGATTTCATCATTCAACTTACAACGTTTTCTTTTTCTTGTTCTCTTCCTGGAAACTAAACTAAAGTGTGGCTAATATTCACATAGTGTAAAACTACAAGTATCTTGTGAGATGACAAGTACCTTGTGAAATAACAAGTACCTTGTAAAACTACAAGTATCTTTTCAAATTACAAGTAACTTGTGAAATGACAAGTACCTTGTGAAATGACAAGTACCTTGTGAAATGACAAGTACCTTGTGAAATGGCAAACATGTAAACATATAAACTTTATTGAACAAAAACATTACTACAAAAGTGTTTCAATATTCGATAATTTAATTTAGACAAATGCATTTCTTAACCATTACAAATTAACATAGCAAAGGAGTGAACGTTATTACGTATTAATTAAAAAATCCATACATTACATTACATTAAAATACATTATATTACATTAAAATACATTACATTACATTAAAATACATTACATTACATTAAAATACATTACATTACATTAAAATACATTATATTACATTAAAATACATTATATTACATTAAAATACATTACATTATACTACATTACATTACATTAAAATACATTACATTATATTAAAATACATTACATTAAAATACATTACATAACATTACATTAAAATACATTACATTATATTAAAATACAATACATTACATTACATTAAAATACATTACATTACATGGAAATACATTACATTACATTACATTACATTAAAATACATTAAAACACATTACATTACATTAAAATACAATACATCACATTAAAATACATTACATTACATTAAAATACATTGCATTACATTAAAATACAATACATTACATTAAAATACAATACATCACATTAAAATACATTGCATTACATTAAAATACATTACATTACATAAAAATACATTACATTACAGGAAAATACAATACATTACATTAAAATACATTGCATTACATTAAAATACATTAAAATACATTACAGTACATTAAAATACATTGAATTACATTAAAATACATTATAATACATTAAAATACATTACATTATATTAAAATACATTACATTACATTACATTAAAATACATTATATAACATTACATTACATTACATTAAAATACATTATATAACATTACATTAAAATACATTACATTACATTAAAATACAATACATTACATTACATTAAAATACATTACATTACATTGAAATATATTAAATTACATTACATTACATTAAAATACATTACATTACATTAAAATACTTTACATTACATTAAAATACATTACATTACATTAAAATACATTGCATTACATTACATTAAAATACATTACATGATATTAAAATACAATAAATTACATTAAAATACATTACATTACGTTAAAATACATTTCATTACATTAAAATACATTACATTACATTACATTAAAATACATTCCATTACATTAAAATACATTAAAATACATTACATTACATTAAAATGCAATACATTACATTACATTAAAATACATTACATTACATTAAAATATAATAAATTACATTAGAATACATTACATTAAAATACATTAAAATACAATAAATTACATTAATATACATTACATTACATTAAAATAGATTACATTACATTAAAATACATTACATTACATTAAAATACATTACATTACATTAAAATATATTACATTACTTTAAAATACATTACATTACATTCAAATACATTACAATACATTACAATACATTACAATAAAATACATTACATTACGTTCAAATACAATAAATTACATTAAAATACATTACATTACATTAAAATACATTACATTACATTAAAATACATTACATTAAAAAAACATTACATTACATTAAAATACATTACATTACATTAAAATAAATTGCATTACATTAAAATACATTACATTACATTAAAATACATTGCTTTACATTAAAATACATTACCTTACATAAAAATACATTGTATTACATTAAAATACATTACATTACATTAAAATACATTGCATTACATTAAAATACATTACATCACATTAAAATACATTGCAATACATTAAAATACATTACATTACATTAAAATACATTGCATTACAAGAAAACAAATTACATTACATTAAAATGCATTGCATTACATTAAAATACATTACATTACATTAAAATACATTACATTACATTCAAATACAATACATTACATTTAAATACAATACATTACATTACATTAAAATACATTACATTACATTACATTAAAATACATTACATTACATAAAAATACATTGCATTACATTAAAATACATTAAATTACATTAAAATACATTGCATTACATTAAAATACATTACATTACATTAAAATACATTGCAATACATTAAAATACATTACATTACATTAAAATACAATATATTAAAATACAATACATTACATTAAAATACATTACATTATATTCAAATACATTACATTACATTAAAATACAATACATTAAAATACATTACATTACATTAAAATACAATACATTAAAATATAATACATTACATTCAAATACATTACATTACATTCAAACACATTACATTACATTAAAATACGATACATTAAAATACAATATATTACATTAAAATACATTACATTAAAATACATTACATTAAAATACATTACATTAAAATACATTACATTAAAAAACATTACATTAAAATACATTACATTGCATTACAACAGCTTACAATAGACTAAGAGGCTTATGAATCTATATCTGTATAACACAAATTCATTTTATTCCACCAAATAATATAACAAACGCAACAATGTAGTAATTGTTGACCAAATAAACATTACCCAAAGCTTAATAATAATAATAATAATACTATAGCACATGTGAAGCAACTATGTGGAGCTCATAAATAATATTAAATAACATGAATTAAAAACCATTTAATTAATTAAATACCATGAATTAAATAACGTTTAATAAATATAATACCATATTAAATACCATGAATTAAATACCGTTTAAAGAATTAGATAAAATGTTAAATTCCATGAATCAAGTACCGTTTAATGAATTAACTACAATATTAAATAACATGAATTATATACCATATTAAGTACCATTTAGTTAATTAAATAACATATTAAATCCATAAATTTAATATCGTTTAATGAATTAAATGCCAGATTAAATACCATGAATTAAATGCTGTTTAATTAATTTAATACCATATTAAATACCATTAATCAAATACCGTGTAATGAATTAAACACTATATTAAATACCATGAATTAAAAACCGTTTAATGAATTTATTACCATATTAAATACCATTAATCAAATACCGTTTAATGAATTAAATACCATATTAAACAATATGAATTAAATACCGTTTAATGAATTAAGTATCATATTAAATACCATTAAATATTATATTAAATACCATGAATTAAATACTGTTTAATGAGTCAAGTACTGTTTAATGAATTAAATACAATATTAAATACCATGAATTAAGTACAGTTTAATGAAATAAATAAAATGCTAAATACCATGAATCAAGTACCGCTTAATGAATTAAATACCATATTAAATAACATGAATTAAATACCATATTGAATACCAATAATTAAATACCGTTTAATGCATTAAATACCATATTAAATACATATATTAAATACCGTTTAATGAACTAAATAAAATGTTACATACCATGAATTAATACCGTTTAATGAACTAAATACCATGTTAAATAACATGAATTAAATACCGTTTGATGAATTAAATACCATATTAAATACCATGAATTAATACCGTTTAATGAACTAAATACCATAATAAATACCATGAATTAATACCGTTTAATGAAATAAATACCATATTAAATACCATAAATTAATACCATAGCTAAAGCTCAAATCGAATATAATTTTGAATGCATGATTGTGAATAGGGAACAATTTTGTTTGACTTTGATTAACGTAAGTACAAATTATGTGTATGTATCCCTGCCTTTGTGTCACGTTTTCTTTGTTCACATAGAAATGATGTGGACGTTTTAGGATTTCTCCGTTTCATGATTCAACGTTCTAAGAACTGTCTACCGTTTTATTATTCCAAGTTTCAGGAGTTTTACTGTACAAGTATAATAACGATTCAGAGTGAATTTATTGAATGAATATAATGAATCAAAGCCAAAAAAATATAAACTTTAAGGCTTGCAGATAAATTTTGTATGAATAATTGTGCATGCAATTAATACGCCACAAATGAAAGAAAAATTACAACGTAGATGAATTAAAAATAAAAGATGTAGTTTGTGGGTGAAATAATAATGTTTTTATCCCTATTACGTTAGATGTAAATAATTCTTTACAATCAATAACAATGGCTTGCGTTTAAAAATTTTATAGGTTTCTTGATGCGATAAATCCAAAAATGTCATCCGTTTCCTTGGATCAGGTCTAGTTTTTGAGATATGAGAAGTGTGACTTTTGGCCCTTGTATAGTACTAAGTATAAGGAAAACGGTGCTGCAGGTAGCCTATTCTAAGTTTTTTTTGCATAAAAATTATACTGTAGCACCCCGAAACAAATACTGAAACCTAATGATGTTTTTCTGTACTTTCAGGAAACTGAAACCGAAACCGAAACTGAAACTGCATTGACTGAAATAGCACTAAATGGCGTTTTTAATTATTTTTACCACCTCGTATCTCAAAAACGTCACCTGATTGAACAAAATGAGTGTGATTTTTGGATTCTGCATAGCAAATTACCCTAGAATCATTTATCAGATGCTTGACCCTTGAAACTTCGCAGGTCAGTGAAATCAAAATTGACATCAAATTGACTGACGTTTGTAAACAGTGAACACTTTTGTGTTGATTCAATCAACTTTCTATTGAACCAATCAAAATCGTATCACATTAGTACAAGGTGGTACAATGTGATTTAATTTCGATTGAATCACAAGAAAGTTGTTTGAATCAACATAAGAGTGTAAACTGTTAACAAAGGTTAGTCAATTTGATAATGTCAAAGTTGATTAACTTAGTCATAAAATGCTAGTCAAGTGGGTTCAGAGTTTATGTTGTAACCTTAGTTGTTCTATATACATTACACGACATTGTAAAATCAAATACGTGAATATTTACACAAAACTTGATTCAAATGTATCAACCATTTAACAAAATATAAACATTTGAAAACATTATTGTTAGCTCGTTTTATTTTGTTTTAGTCGTTCTATATACATTACACGACATTGTAAAATCAAATACGTGAATATTTACACAAAAAGTGGTTCAAATGTATAAACCATTTAACAAAATATAAACATTTGAAAATATTATTGTTAGTTCGTTTTATTTTGTGCTTAAAAAAGCATCGACACTTTTGACATATTAAGAAAGTTTTTTTCTAGAAATCGAAATTTTTAGAAGAACAAACTAAACGATTGATAACAAAACAAATAATAAACTTTTAGCAAAAAGTTTCACATGTTTGAATCTGTTTTATGTTTATATCGTACATAAATTTAACATATCGGCTACCTTGAAGTGAATAAATTCAATAGTATGTTAATGGAAAGAATAATTATAAAAATCCAGACACGTTAGTGAAACATCTATGCAATACATATTCCTTCATATCAACATAAAAACATTTGTTTTGTTTGCAAGACCATATCACCCTGCAAACTTTTTGGCAAACCTTAACCCTGCAAGCAAACATCATATATACTTATAGATCTTCACAATCATTATAAATTATGTTATTGTTTTCCCAAATGAGGTCAAACTAATGACCACTTCACAACTTCACAAACTTAAGGTCAGCTATTTGTTGACACAACTATAAATTCTGAAATGAATACCTAGCTAAATTAAATATTCACAGCACATCTAACCCAAAAAAGCACTAAGCAACAAAACAAAACAAATCACCACGATATAGAGGAGACTCAACCCGTTGTTACAACTATACACCAGACCACCCAAGGCACTTTCTTAACAACACAGCGAAATACTACTCTCACACTTTTAACAATATCTCCCCACTTCATCTAACTCATCAAACCAGCACTCACAAACATACTCACAATCATAAATAGAAAACAGACCTGAAATGAATAATGCAAAAATGTATCTTTCTGAAAGCACGCTTTCCATGATCGCTTGCGTGAGCTTAGACAGATTCAGATGTGAGCACCACCAAGACTTCAACATATATAAACACACACTGGACCATATTAATTCACCACTCTGCCCATACTGCCTGATACATTTAAATTCTACAGAACAGCTCATCCTTTCTTGTCCTAAGTTTTCCCAACAAAAGCAACTTTATTGAATCACTTCCCTTTTTGAACCTCTAGCAGCCCTCGATTAGAGTGGATCAGTATCGGGCTTTCATATGTTGATTTCCTCCCGAGAGAAGAAGTTGGGGACGACCAGTAAATAGGTAAAACTTGCATCTCACATTATAACAAGCATTGAATACAAATCAAATGTAGGTAATTAAAGTGTTTCAAGTTTAGCCAATGGTGTTTTACCAATTCTAAAAATAGAGAGTTCAATATTTGACATAGTTCTTTCAACTTAAAGGCAACGCACGTGCATCTAAGGCTTGTGTAAGACTTACATGAAACATAAACTGGATGAAACACTCAGTATATCAAACTAGCCAAGAGTGTATAAACATTGAACAAGCAATGCATCAACAGACTTGTGTAAAAAACAAGTTAGATTTTCATATTTTTAGTTAATAAAGGCAAAAACAACGGTTTTAAAAAGTATTCCTAACAATAATTGTAAGGTCATAATAAAAACAACTGTCATTAATTACAAATTTTTGTAACTTTTTAAACAACAATTTCACTTAGCAAACACGTCGACATTACATTTTTGCATATATACACATAATAAAGATTTCCCTTGAATGACCTCATGAATATATAGCAACAACAAAACAAACTAAACATTACAGAAATGAACAAATTAAAATAATATGAACTGTGAATAAAAAATGAACAAATTAAAACAATATGAACTGTGAATAAAAAATGAATAAATTAAAACAATATGAACTGTGAATAAAAAATGAACAAATTAAAACAATATGAACTTGAATAAAAAATGAACAAATTAAAACAATATGAACTGTGAATAAAAAATGAACAAATTAAAATATTATGAACTGTGAATAAAAAATTAACAAATTAAAACAATATGAACTTGAATAAAAAATGAACAAATTAAAACAATATGAACTGTGAATAAAGAGGTAAAAACTGATGTAAATATTCACGTCACGAACTTTTAAAGGGTAAGACGAGATTTGCTGGATCTGAAGGACGTATGGAAGGTGATAAATGAATTCACAAAAGACCTTCAAAGAAGGAAGTAAATTGGAACATGTCAGACTCAAAAGGTTAGGCAATTCCTCGACAGCATCTGTTGGAATAATTTCAGTGAAATCAAGTCCAAAAATCAAAACTCAACAAGGAAATTAAAGTCTGTTGACAACATTTGTTCTTGAGATCACATAACATTGAAATTATCAATATAACCAAATTTGAAAATAGTAAGAACCTCGATCTGGGCAATGACGGAATATTTATGAAATATTTTGAATTATTAACACTTTCATTACTACTGCAAAATACAGAACAAATGGTGGAGTTGCAATTAACATTCCAATACATAAGGATGGGAAAAAATTCAACACATCACAAACTATGAACTTAGCATCACTCTTTCAAGAGCTATATGAAATATTAGAAAAATACATTTCAATCTAACAAATTAATAACAATGACAATTCACTCCACTGTGAATTGTGTGTGAAAGTATTCTGAAACTACTACATCCAGCTAACCAAGGTTTGCTATTCAAACTACATGAAAACGACGCCTTATCCAACTGTAGCATCCTATAGTTGGACGACCGATGGTAGTATAGATAAAAAAAACTCTTTTGCTATTACTTAATCAATGCATGCAAACTGTTGTATCCAGTATGGCAGACATAGACTGAAACACCTTTTCAAAGAAAGTCCAAAGCCTAGCCCAAAAGAATCATAACTTACTTTAAAAATAAACAAACTCAAGTAATGAAAAAGATCTAAGAAAAACAAATAGTAATGGAAATTTTTAAACCATGGTACTAAATGTAGCAAAAGCATGCGTTCATACATAAAGCAAATCTCAAATACACTAAGAACAGAATCGTATATCACATGAATCTAAACCACAATTCACAAGCTAAATACGGTATATGCATCACCAGTAAGTATTAAAGTTGGACAGTTATCACAAGCATCACCAAGACCATCTGTGTCAGTATCAGTTTGTGTTGGATTGACATCAGCAGGACAGTTATCACAAGCATCACCAATACCATCAGTAT
>JARUHE010347409.1:0-10217 GCA_031471125.1 Archaeomysis grebnitzkii | reverse complement strand
TTTCAAGTTCATTAAAACCATCATTTTTAGGGAAAAAATCTATAGAAACTTGTTTATTTTTAAGCAAAGTTATTATTCAACATTTACCTTCACCTCTTATAAAAATAGTGAAATATTTTACAAGTTAATTTGAGCAATAAAACAACCTTTTTTAAAGAAAATATAATATATAGAATTTAATTTATTTAAACAAAATTATTATTTATAAACTTTGTTCAATAGAAAAAAATACTAACATTTACCTTCATTTAAATTATGAACGCGAGACGTCGACGATGGACTGACCCACACATGTCATTTGTAATAGGGTATCCGTAGGATGGATACCCTAATAAAAACTTAAATGAAAAAAAGAAAAAAATAATTACCAAAATCCACTAAGAGTACATGTTTTTTTAGCACCATCTTGTATTCGTTGTAAACTTAAAAATACTTCCGTATTTCCATTGGTTTCAATTTTTGTAACAATGTGTCGGCCATACTTTCCTATGACTGCATACGATAAATCTCCAAGACCCTCACTTACACGATTTTCAATTTTTCTATGGAAGTAACCTCAATTTAATATTTATAAATCAATCTATTACATTTAAATAAATATAAGCTTTCTTCATAAATTTTATCTTTAATTAATTAAATATCCAGAACAAATATTGCATTTAATGACTTTGCAGGCATTGATGTGGAGGAAATCTCAAACTACTGCCCTCATCTGCCCAGGGTTCGCTCTTCAAACCACATTTCATATTTTTATATAAATGCATATTTTTTGAGTTTATTTAGGTTTAAAAGAATATAGAAAATACATTCAAGAAAAATTTACCTGAGTAATTTTTTTGTCATTTCTTCTTCTTGAAAAGTTGCTTGTTTAGGAGAAACTTTGAAGGGGGACATTTTTTCGAAATCTGCAGTAAGAAGTTCATCGAAAGAATCATTGAAATCGAAACTATTTTTTGTCTTTGGTTTTTCCTCCAGCTTTTCTTCGTTGAAATCTTCGAGAAAACATGAATCCAAATCCCATATATCAGTCTTGCTTTCATTTTGAACAACAAATGGT
The DNA here is from genome assembly GCA_031471125.1 of Archaeomysis grebnitzkii. NCBI lineage: Eukaryota > Metazoa > Arthropoda > Malacostraca > Mysida > Mysidae > Archaeomysis > Archaeomysis grebnitzkii. The sequence goes on along the minus strand of JARUHE010347409.1, from coordinate 9,160 downwards.
TGTGTTCCCATGAAGGTGTCTGGAATTTCAACCGGGTTTTCCTCATTTTCTACATAATTAATGTTTGATATAAGTTCAGTGTTTTTATTATCAATAGTTTTAATTTTTGATTTATCATCAGTTTGCCCATTCTTATTTAGGACTTCATCAGTTATTTTAGATTGGATATCATTTAATACATAATTTGAGATTTCATTTTCTAAAACTTCTTTATTAATAATTCGATTGGATAATTTGCTATTCAATAGACTAAAACTGGTACTTATATCATTGCTGCTATTTAATAAAATTTCATTGTCGGTGCTTGACTCAAACATCTCTAACAGATTTGACTTGCATTTGTTCGGCGAGAAATTATTTGCGACGTTAGCATCGGATCTTTTGAAATCTGGCGACACTCCGGTGCGGCCTTCAGCTGGCCTTTTTACAGATTTTTTTGTTTCCTCTTTGGGTGGATTATTACTTTTAGGTAGGTCGGATGAAAATATTTTCTTTTTTAATTTTGATAGATTAGGTGCAGGAAGAGTTCTGTTTTGTTTCAATAATTGTAAGTTTGCCGATAATTCTGAGCTATTATGTGTTTTATATTTCAAGAAACTTATTGTTTTGTTATTACAGCCATTTTCAATTGGTGTTGGTGGTATAAAATCTTCTATTGATGTTGTCAGATTGACCAGGTTCTTTTTCTTCTCAATTTCTGGGGTATTAGCAATAAAATCCACATCTGAATCAATATGTTCATCATCTTCGGGAGATTCATTTCTTCCATTTGTTGAATTTGCGTTGGCAGGAGCTTCATTTTTGGTTGATGGTACCACTAAGTCACTTTTTTCACCATTAGGTTTGACCAACTTTGATGTGACCGTGAAAAATGAAGAAATCTTGCTTTGTCCTTTGGCAGGCTTGAAAAACAAAATATTATTAGGCTAAATTGAAATGCTTCATTAAGAAAATAATCAAAAACAAGTGAAAAATTAATTAAAACTTTAGTTAAAGATTAACCATAAATGACAGGCAGTGTGTAAAAAGAAAAAAATGCATCACATTTTTCAAAGCAAGGGAAAATTGGGTATTGCAAATTTGATCACACAATTTTATCACTAAGCCTGATTTCAGATTTATTTATTTGCAATTACATTAAACATAAGCATTATATTTCAATAGTCAACATGTCACAGTTCTCTATACTTTAGTTTAAGGTTTTCTTAAAGTAATCGGAAAGTGTAAATGCGTCAGGTTTCCCCAAATTTTAGTCTTATACAGAACAAGTAAATTATTTTTTATATTTTACAGTTGAAAGTAAGGGTGTACCGAAGCTTTGGCTTTATACACTGCTACTGTATTTTTAATTTTTACTATAGCTTTTTCTATTCTTAAATCTTATTAATAACTTGATGTCTTATATCTTAGGTTTGCAAAAAATGTTTATTTTAATTTCAAATTAATTATTTGTTTCAAAATTAATACCATGCTATTATTTGCTATACATAATCGCTTGTAGATATATTTCGTACAACAATAGAGTGAGATATTTTACTTAAAATGCAAAAAATGAGTTGCTAGTTTTAGCTATTTTGTAATTAAAAGTAATTTTTTGCTTTAACAGTAATACCATGCTAAACAGATTTTCTTCTAGATTCATTTAATATAACAAAAGTCAAATATTTAAATAAAAATTCAAAAAAACTGAGTAGCACCAAAATGGTGCAAAAGAAATGCTAGAGATAGCTATTTTTCATACAGTGCCAGTGCAAAATAGTTTCATTTTAATTTCCAATTAATTATTTGCTTCGAAATTAGAACCATGTTGTACATAATTGCTTCTAGATTCATTAAATAAAACAATAGAGTGGCATATTTTACTAAAAAAAAAATAAATTTAGTTGCTAATTGTAGCTATTTTTTTTTTAAAACTAAATTTTTGCTTAAAAATGAATAGTATGCTATAGAGATTTGTTTAATAAAACAGGAGAATGAAATATTTAATTCAAAAAAATTAGTTGCTAGAGATAGCTATTTTCATAAAGTTCCAGTGCAAAAATTATAGTTATAGGAAGAATCTTCATAAAGTTCCAGTGCAAAAATTATAGTTATAGGAAGAATCTTCATTCCAGGCATTCCAATTTAACACATTACTCTTGCTTTTGAGTCACGTTTTCTTTGTATACATAGAAAAGATATGGACATTTTAGGAATTCTCCGTTTCAGGATTCTACATTTTAAGAACTTTATATGTTTTATTATTCTAGGTTTCAGGAGTTTAACTGTATATGCTTCTAGATTTATTCAATACAAGAGAGTAAAATATTTAATTAAAATGCAAGAAATTGAGTTGCTATGAGTAATGAGATTGCTATTTTGTGTGGTGCAGGTGTGAAAATATTTAATTTTTTTATCCAAAATTAACATTATTCTTTCTATATTCACTTCTAGACTGCTTTAATTTAAGAAAAACAATCAAATATTTAACAGAAAATACAAATAGAGATGAATTAGGAATGCTATCTCACAGATGGTAGGTAATTTTTGTTATAAAATAACATACATTTAAAAAAAAAAGATCTTTGGTCAAAAAGATAAAATGTTTATAATAATAATTCAAAAAAAATTGTTTATTATACAATTTTTTAATATGTAGGTTATATTGGGAATGTTTTTGTCCTATGGCAGGATTAACCTCTGGAACTCAATTGCATTTATTTGAGGTTCATCAATGTTAAAACTATCACCAGCAGCTGAGAAATAACATTTTTGGCACATGGCCAATCTCTAGGATGACTACATCAAAGTTGGTTTTTTAATACGATTGTTTCAAAAATAATTTTGGAAAAAGTTACAATACAGGTAAATTCAATATTAAATCTTGTTATAACAAGTTATATATTGGACACCAAAATCATATGTCCGCCATTGACCACTCACTGGCTAAAGTTGTGACAGAAGACTTGGTTGAAATCAACCACACTTTAATATTTTAGTATTATAATTTTACAATTTATTTTGGGAACTTTTTATAGGTCCTCTTATTAATATATTTACACTCTGCACATACGAGAGAGTTGGGTTGGGTAAGGTTAGGTGAGTTTCTGTAGTTTCTTTTAGTCTGTGACGAAAGACCCTGACAGAAGATTTAATTGAAATTAACCACACTTTGGTATTTTAGTATTATAAGTCTTAACATTTATTTAGGGATTTTTTTATAAGTCCTCTTATTTATATATTTACTCTCTGCACATATGAGAGAGTTGGGTTAGGTAAGGTTAGGTGAGTTACTGTAGCTTCTTTTAGACTGTGACCAAAGACCCTGACAGAAGACTTGGTTGACATTAACCAAATTTAAGTATTTTAGTATTATAAGTTTTATAATTTGTTTAGAGATTCTTTTATAAGTCCTCTTATTTATATATTTACTCTCTGCACATATGAAAGAGTTGGATTAGGAAAGGTTAGGTGAGTTGTTTTAGTTTCTCTTAGACTTTGGCAACCAAGTCCCTGCCACGACGATTCACCGGCGTTTGAACTTTGAAAATTTGAATCACTGTTTCTCCAATGTTCTTACAGGTTTGAGTGTTGTAATATTTTGCTTAGTGAATTTGGCAAAGAATTCACTGACAAAAAAATTCTATTGAATTTTGTGTTGAACATAAACTGATATTAGGTAGCCTAGAGAGCAGTATATTGCTATATTTCAAAGGTGAGTATTTAGCTACTATGGCAAATTAATAATTATCTTTAATAAAGTTTAGTCACCATTAATACTTACAAAAATCATTAAAAAATAAATATTAACTTTTCAGCTTAGTGTTTAATTTAAACAGTGGTTAAAATAATCAAATAACACTATTAAATTGCATTATACATATTACATAATGCAAGAGTTTTAATTGGAGGACTGTTAAATTTGAAACATTAGCCTACACTTAGTAATAGTGTACCAAAATAATTTAAAAAATTTCAGGGTAAATAAATAATGCAAAAAGTTTTATTTTTGTAAGCATATTGATTGTTTAGTTCTGAATATTTCATGTAAAAATATCAGAAAACAAACAAGTTATAAAGAAAAAAAAATTGAACCTTTTGTTGAACGTGAAATATTTCACAAGTTATTTCTCCTCATTTTAACCTAAAATAAGAAAAAGTGAAAATTATATAAAAATAATTTCATTGCATTATATTGTTAGCATATTGATTGTTAAGATCTGAAAATTTGATGCAAAAATACTGAAAAACAAACAAGTTATTAAGAAAATAAAAACTTGACCCTTTTGTTGAATGTCTGGACGACGACGGAATAGTAACACCTATGTCTTAGCTTCGTTTCACTCGCTCGACAAAAATTAGAAAACTTTATCAAATACTCTTTGTGCTGCGACATTATCCGCATCTGCCCCAACATTCAAAAATGTGCTAAAGAGCTGGACTTTAAGTCAGTTACGAAATAATTCTTTGTGCAATATTAAATATGCAGGAAAAGTAAAATGATAGCATAGTGCAACTATTAAAGCTTAATCACTTGAAAAAATACAAATACTACAATATAAAAAAATATTAAGGTTTACAATATTCCTTTCTAAAAATATATTTTTATATTAGGTAAAAATAAACTTAAAGTAAAATAAAATGAATTTTGTATTGGGATAATTATATCAAAACAAAACATAAAAAAATCATAACTTGAAACATAGTTAGAATTGTATTAGGTATGTGTTGTGCAGCAATCACTAATGTAATTAATTGATGTTTTTCTATATGTCATTCAATTAAATTACTTTTCTTGTATTGCATACTAGCATATGAATAAAAACTGAAGATAGGAGATTTTTGAGAATGATCAATAAAAATGTTTGAGGTGATAACTAAAATTGAAAAGAGGAACCATGTATAATTATGTGACAAATCTAAATCAAAGGACATTTTTCAAACGAAGAGCTGAGCATAATGCAATATCAGAACATACCCCTTCACTAAAATTTCCTATCGGATAGCATGACAAAATAATGGAAACTGTAGCTCAAAATCTATGATTGTTGTATATATTATATAAATAAACAAACCTATGCTGGCACTGCAGCCTGTGGACCTTTAAAAACGAAGAACGTAATACCAGATAGAATATAAAATTTAATTTCCTTAGATAAATGAATCCTGTAGAATTTCTACACCAAAGAGCAAATTGGAAAGTTGTGGAGAAGTGTTGGAAAAACATAAAAGAAAATACTAACCAAAACGAAATATTTTAAGGTTTAAACGGAATCAACGAAAAAATTGCACGGGTTGTTCATAGCAAGGTTGAAGCTGTTGGTGCTCGATGAGAGGTCCGGCTGCCGCAAGTGTTCTGGGAGGTTATGAGGTAACGGAGAGGACTGACCCACACCTGTATTCGGAGGACCCTGAGGTTGATGTGACACACTGTTCGCCGCCGACCGCTCCGAGCCGCTAGAGCCTCCACCCCCACAGGCACTACCGCTCCCGGCAGACACGCCACCCATGCCGGGTGCCAACCGCCGACTTCTCTGACTGCCGGCCTCACTGTCGCTGCCACTCTGAGCAGGTGAACTGGACTTCCTTTCCATCTTCTTTTGAGTGCCGCTGCTACTGCCACCTGAAATATATTGAAAATTTTAATGAAAAGTACAAGAAATTGTCAACTTCTAAAACTAAAATTTGCGGTTTTACACCCAACAAATTCCAGAAATTTATCTTCTAGGGTTTTCAGTTGTTATGACAATGATTAGTACTGCTGTAATCTCATGAACTACTATTTACTATTTGCATAAAACAATCGTCATAAATAAAATGAAAAGATCAGTTACCTGAACCACTGTTTGTGCTGCCATCCCTATTGAACGTGTAGGACTCATTGGTATAGTTGAAGGGCATGGGTGCATAGCCCGTGGTAGGAGGGATGTAGGTGCCAGCATATGGCATGTGGTGCCCACCCCAAGGTGATGTTGCAGTGGGTGGAGGCAGAGGCCCCAACGTGTCTCTGTCCGCTTCACTCAGAGTGTCCTCTTCACCCAACTTCAAACCGGACAAAGCTAGGATGAAAAGATTTTCTTTTATTTTAATTATCCAGGAAAAAATATTTCACAATAACATTTTTTTAATTAATCAAACATTAACTTAGACACCATTTTCCATTCAAATATTTTATTTTAAACGATACATTTTCTTTGAGGTTCAGTAATATTATTGACATGTACTGCATGACCTTAGAAGCACATTTATTAATAAAGAACATGTAAAATATGACAAAGCTAAGAAATAGTTTGGTTCAATTCTGAAAATTATAAATGATTAGGCAAAGGTAATTAATGCATATCTCTATCAAGTGTAAATTCAACGGGAAAAACTTACTGGTACAAAGATCCCCAAAGACATAGTAGCACTGCTCTGAGAAATCTTTCTTGTTAACAGTATGTCTGATATAACCGGCCTTCAGCATTTGTGCTGCGTACTTTCGTGCATCTCTTCTATCTACAAACCCTTCAACTCTTTGGTGTAACCAATCTACTACATCCGCTCCTGTAATCAAAATATTATATACAATTAACAATTTTTAAATAAATGCATATTATCTTTTATATCACAACAGTAAATATACATCAAGTTGATTGTGTTACACTTACCTATGAAGGCATTTGGAATGGTTATTTTTAACCACATTCTATCTCTTATTTCTAAACCAGAGTCTTGTCCAGCCATTGCTCTAACAATTGTGTTCATCGGAGTATTAACAGTAAGCTTCATTTCTTCATAAGGTCCTGAAGGTAAGAAAGCATTCATTTATTTCAAGAAAATTTTATGGATAGCAAAAATATAACTTAAAATAATTTGCATGTTCAAAGGAGTAAATGATACACATTAAAGTCTGTGTTTGTATGTTAAAGAAGTTTCTAATACTGTAACTTTTTAAAACAAGTCTATATATTAAATGCCCTTTTTTCATTTGTTTCCAGTAAAAACTATCCCTTAACCTTCAAAATATTTTTTGGAAGTAAAAACTTTTAATTTGTTTATTTAAAAATTTTAAATTTTTGCCAAAAAAAAGTTTTTCAGGTATTCTACCTTAGAATCTCAAGTTCTTGCATTTGTTTTAAATAAACTTTTCTCTAAACCTTCAATTAACATCTCTGTTAACCATGAATTTTAACTTTCTTATAAAAAGTAGGTTTTAACAAGTAGATACTAATTTTACAAAAGAAATCCTTATTGATACCAGCAGGGCTTGGGAGTCGGATGTATAAACCTTCGACTCCGACTCCTCTAAATTTAAAAAACGACTCCGACTCCTCTGGACCATAAAATGTTCAGACTGACTCCCAAGCCCTGGACACCAGTATAGAATGTTATGATCTATATTTTCATCTAGATAAAATTTTCTATACATTTTTTTTAACTAGCCATAGATGACCGTCAATGTCGCTTAAATTAAACAAACATTCTATTTTTTAACTATATTTCAATAATAGATATTCATTGTATGAAACAATTATTCTTCATAATGTTGGATAGATAGCCATTATAAACAATTTTTGTTCAATAAAACTTTCTACAACTCTAAAATGTTAATTTTTGAAAAAAAATTATTTATGACAAAATTATCTGGAAAGTTAAGACAAAACATTTATTTATGAAAGTCTTCTGTAACTCTTAAGATAAGTTATTTAACACTAATTAATTTTCAGGTGCAGATGACTATGAGGACAAGGGAAAAATAAAACCTATATAGAGCATTTACCTAACGCTCGATAAACTAGCCATAGATGACCTGCAATCTCGCGTGGCTGTAATGCAATAAATATTTAATTTATGAAAAAAATTATTTTTGGTAATGTTGGTTAGATAGTTATTATTAACAACTTTGATTCAATAAAATTTTCTGTAACTCTTCAAATAAAAAACTTTAAAATTTTGCTCAATTTCCAAAAACTATGCAAGAAATGAAGGTTTTTTGGCTATAGCTCTGTAAACATTGATTTTTGAAAAAAGAATACTTTAGACCGTATTGGTTGGATGGTCATTATAAACAACTTTTCCACAATAAAATTTTCTGTAACTCTTCAAATAAATTAAAAACTTTAATTTTTAGGTGAAAATTAGGCTATTTCCACAAATTCTGTTTTTTGGCTATAACTCTATAAATATATTTTTTTCAAAAAAAATTACTCCTGACAATATTTGTTAAATAGTCCTAACAAACAACTTTTGTTCAACAAAATTATTTGTAACTCTTCAAATAAAAAACTTTAAACTTTTGCTGAAATTTTTTCAGTCCAAAAACTCTGTTTTTGACTATAACTTTTTAAAAGTGGGTTTTTAAAAAAAACTTTTGGCAATTATGATTGGATGGTCATAATAAAGAACTTTTCTTCAATAAAACATTTTGTAACTCTTTAAATAAAAAACTTTAAACTTTTGCTCAAAATTTTTCAGAGATAAAAATTGTGGGTTTTTTGGTTATAACTCCATAAATGTTAATTTAAAAAAAAAATATTTATAACAATATTGGCTGGAAGGTTAAGACAAACAACTTTTGTTTAGGAAGTTCTCTGTAACTCTTAAAATAGAGTTCTTTAACACTAATTAATTTTCATGTGCAGACGACGATGATTGACGGCGGAAAATTAAAACCTATATAGAGCTTTTTCCTAACGGAACGCTCGATAAAAACTATGAAATCAAAAAAGTATTAACATTTGTCTTCACCTCTTGTAAAAATAGCGAAATGTTTCTTTAGTTCATTAAAAGCCATTATTTTTAGGGAAAAAATCTATAGAAACTTGTTTATTTTTTAGGCAGTTATTATTCAAGAAAAATATTGTAAATTTAAAAAAAACTTACAACATTTACCTTCACCTTTTATAACAAAGGTGAAATATTTCTGTTAGTTTGAACTATAAACATAATTTTTGAAGAAAATATAATATATACAATTTTTTTTTCTTTAGCAAAGTTATTATTCAGCTCATTATCTATAAACTATGTTCAATAAAGAAACTGTGAAATCAACTAGCCATAGATGACCAGCAATCTCGCGTGGCTATAATTCAATAAACATTTATTTTATGAAAAAGATTAGTCCTGGTAACATTGGTTAGATGGTCATTATAAACAACTTTTGTTCAATAAAATTTTCTGTAACTCTTCAAATGAAAAA